>JAQQPU010004172.1:0-14639 GCA_029168905.1 Artemia sp. Kazakhstan ARC1039 | reverse complement strand
AATCAAAAACGAACAAAAATTAATTAAAAAAAAACTTTCCGAAAAATAAGTTTTTTCAAAGTAAAGGCCATTTTAAACTTAGCCTCAGGAGATACAAATACCTGTTAAAATTCAAACTCAAAACGACCAGAAATTACTATTAAAGAATAAATGAAACCCAAAACGAACAGAAATTAAATAAACAATCATAGCAAAAAACATCCAACAAGTAATAATATAAATGAATAAATAGATCTTAAAGCGAGTAATGCTTTGATTGAATATGAAAATCTAGCTTAAAAAGAAAACAAGTATTTTGCCATTAAAGTATAAATGAAACTTAGAACGAACAGAAATTAAATAAAAAATCAATGCGAACAAAACATGCAATATATATTAATATAAATGAATAAATAAATCTTAAAACGAGTGAAACTTAAATTGAATATGCAAATCAAGTTTGAAATATAGTTTCACTACAACAAAATTTGGATACTGCCCCCTTCTTTAACTGTAAAAACCTAAAGCCTTCTGCGTCATTGGTGCTTCACTGAAAACGAATTACTCGTATATTACAAACTTATTATTTTCCAGTTCTTACAGCATTGAAAATGAAAAAAAAGAACTATAGTGAAAAAAAAACTTGAACTGATTGATCTTTCAACAATTAATATCATTATATATCTAATATTCAATTTGATTTTGTTTATACTTTCCAAGACTGTTCAAGACTCATAAAGTTTTGCCATTTTTTTTTTAACTGTGCCATTTTTTTTTAACTAATCGTGTTAGTTTGTTATGAAAACATTCTATGGCTTCTAGGCATTTCTATTTGAGCGGAAGACTGCACCTCAAACTTTGTGGAACATGTATTTTCTTGCATGAAACACCAAAATTTAATAAAATGTCAAGTTTCGGAGTGTTTCATCACTCGCAAGCAAGTGCCATTGGTATTTTTGAATCCGCATGGTCAATTTAGGGGGTGGAAGATAGGCTAATTCTCGTAGCAGCCCCATTCCGTCGTGGTATGGTTCACATTTTCAACAATTGGCGTCCGGACTATCATATAATCTACCAAGCATACAACTACCCCAAATCAGTATCAATAAATAAATGAAACCCAAAACGAACAAAAATTAAAATAAATATTAGAGTCAAACTTAAAACGAGCATAAATTAGCGTGAGTAGGGTTCAAAACCCCTATGCTTTCTAAAAGCCAGAATATAATTTGTACTTTACTGAAAAAAAATTCAAATGAGTTTACTGAAAAAAAATGTGCATTGTTAATTTAATATACATATGCTGATATTTATTCCCTAAAATCTTAATTAATTTTTGATTTCTTAAAGTTACAAAAGTGAAAATATTTCAAAGAATTGTTTTCAGTAGAGCGCCAATAACGCAGTAGGTTTTAGGCTTCTGCAGTGAGACGATACCCAAACTCTTGTTTGTAGTTATTTTTATTCGATTCAAACTTGATTTGCATATTCAATTTAAGTTTCACTCGTTTTAAGATTTATTTATTCATTTATATTAATATATATTGTATGTTTTGTTCGCATTGATTTTTTATTTAATTTCTGTTCGTTTTAAGTTTCATTTATACTTTAATAGCAAAATATTTGTTTTCGTTTTAAGCTAGATTTTCATATTCAATCTAAGCATTACTCGCTTTGAGATCTATTTATTCATTTATATTATTACTTGTTGTATGTTTTTTGCTATGATTGTTTATTTAATTTCTGTTCGTTTTGGGTTTCATTTATTCTTTGATAGTAATTTCTGGTCGTTTTGAGTTTAAATTTTAACAGGTATTTGTATCTCCTGAGGTTAAGTTTAAAATGGCCTTTACTTTTCTTTGAAAAACTTTTTTTCGGAAAGTTTTTTTAATTAATTACAATAAATAACCGAGTCAAACTCAAAACAAGCAGAAATTAACATGAGTATAGGGCTCAAAACTCCTATGCCTTCCCGAGGCCAGAAAACAATTTGCACTTTACTGAAAAAAATATAAATGTTTTTACTTTTATAACTTTAAAAATCAAATAATATTAACATTTTGATTACTAAATATCAGTATGTGTATATTAAACTGACAATGCACATTCATTTGTATTTTTTTCAGTAAAGTGGAAATTATGTTCTGGCCTTGGGAAGGTATAGGGGTTTTCAGCCCTACTCATGTTAATTTCTGCTCGTTTTGAGTTTGACTCGGTTATTTATTGTAATTTCTGTTCGTTTTGGGTTTCATTTATTTATTGATGCTTGCTTGTGGTAGTTTCACGCTTGGTAGATTATTTTGATTATATTTTTGCTAATTTTTGGTTTAATGGAGTTCTTTACTTTTCTTTGAAAAACTTATTTTGTGGAAAATTTTTTTTAATTAATTTCTCTTCGTTTTATATTGACATAGTCTTTTCAAGGAAAAAGAAAATAATTCTTTAAATATTTTCGATTTTTTATCACTTTATAGTTTGGCCAGCTGTTTGTATGCTGAAGAAAATTTTTTAGCAATTTTTATCAACATACAAACTTTCAAAAATCTGGACACAAATAATAGTGTTTAATTTAGTTTCATACCTCCTCTAGTTGACCTGAAATAGAAAACTTGATAAGATTCGCAAAAAAAAAATTGTTTACTTTCTTTGATAGCTTAGATACACTTACGCCATTTTGATTTGGTTAAATTTTAAGAGCAGAAGTAGCCCCGAAAGTTTGAACATAATACCCTCAGTTCCTGGGATACTGCTGAGATGCCTTATTGGGGATTAGCATTAACACAGTGCATTTCGTTTAATCTTAATGCAACATTTAGTTTTCAAACATAATGGACAAATGGGAGGGTGGGCGTGGGAGGGGGACTAGTTGCCCTCCAATCACTTTCAACTATTATAAAAGGCATTAGCCCTTTCTAATTTCAGTCAAATGAGCCCTTTTTTAAGTTCCTAAGACAACTCCTTCGATACGAAGTGCCCTGGTCTAAACAAAAAAAAAGAAAAAAAAAATAATAATACATTGTACCCAAATCGATCTTTAATATAAAAATGTCAAGCCTTCCCCTCACTTTCGACTATTAAAAAGGGCTCTAGCCCTAACAATTTCCAATCGAATGAGCCCTTTTTGAGTTTCTACAGCAACGCTTTCTATAAACACCCTATATACCCTCAGGGCATATACCAGGGCATATACCAACCCTTGCCCTGAGGGCTGCGACGGGGTTGTCATCCTCAAAGACCTAATTTCCAGAACTGTCACCTACGTTAAACAAAATGACTATCCAAAATTTTGATTTGATGTGTTTGGGGAAATGGTGGGCATGAGAGGGGCGTTAGTTGCTCTCCAAGCACTTTCAACTATTAAAAAAGGCACTTGCCCTTTCGATTTCTAATCGAATGAGCCTTTTTGAAGTTTCTACGACAACACTTTCAATCAAAACCTTATATGGCCCTAGGGCATAACTTACAACCCTTGCCCTGAGGGATGGGGTTGTCATCCTCAAAGACATAATTTTCGGACCTTTCAACTACGTTGAACGAAATGGCTATCTTAAAATTTTGATTGGATTTGTTTTGAGAAACGGTGGGCGTGAGGGGGGGGGGGGGGGTTACTTGTCATCCAATCACTTTCGACTATTAAAAAGAGCACTAGCGGTTTCCATTTCCAATCGAATGATTCCTTTTTGAAGCTTCTACGACAACGCTTTCTATAAAAAAAAACTTGTATGCCCCAAGGGCATAACTTACAGCCCTTGCCCTAAGGGCTCTGGGAGGAGTGTTATCCTCAAAAACATCATTTCCAGACCCTTTAACTACGTCGAACGAAATGGCTATCTCAAAATTTTCATTGGATGTATTTGGGGAAATGGTGGGCGTGAGAGGGGGGTTACTTGCCATCTAATCACTTTCGACTATTAGAAAGGGCACTAGCCGTTTCAATTTCCAATCGAATGATTCCTTTTTGAAGTTTCTACGACAACGCTTTCTATAAATAAAACCTTTTATGCCGCCAGGGCATAACTTACAACCCTGAGGGCTGTGAGGGGAGTGTCATCCAAAAAACATAATTTCCAGACTTTTTAACTACGTCGAACAAAATGCCTATCTCAAAATTTGGATTGGATGTGTTTGGGGAAATGGTGGGTGTGAGAGGGGTGTTAGTTATCCTACAATCACTTCCGACTATTAAAAAGGGCACAAGGCCTTTTAATTTCAAATTGAATGAGCCTTTTTGAAGTTTCTACAACATCACTATCTATAAAAACCTTATATGCCCCCAGGGCATAACTTACAACCCTTGCCCCGACGGCTCTGAAGGGGGTTATCATCCTCAAAGACCTAATTTCTAAAACTTTTAACTGCGTTGAACAAAATGGCTATCTAAAAATTTTGATTGGATGTGTTTGGGGAAAAGGTTGGCGTGAAATGGGGGTTAGTTGTCCTCAAATCACTTTCGACTATTAAAAAGCGCACTAGCCCTTTGAATTTCCAGTCGAATGAGTCCTTTTTCAAGTTTTTACGACAAAGCTTTCAATAAAAACCTCATATGCCCTCAGGGCATAACTTACAACCCTTACCCCGAGGGCTGTGGGGGGTTGTCATCCTCTTAGATATAATTTCCGGACCTTTCAACTACTCTGAACAAAATGGCTATCTCAAAATTTTTATTGGACGTGTTTGGGGAAAAGGTGGGCGTAATAGGGGGGTTAGTTGCCTTCCAATCATGGGCGTAGGGAGGGGGGGGGGCAGCTGTCCCCCCCTGGACCTTCAAATTTACATTAGAAATGGCTGAAAAAGCAGATGGTTGGAAAAGCAGCTGATAGAGGGCCCTCCATCACACTATCGACTGCCCCCCTCCCCCTAGACAATATGCTGCCTACGCCCATGCCTCCAATCACTTTTGACTATTAAAAAGGGCACTAACCCTTTGAATTTCTAATCGAACAAGCCTTTTTTGAAGTTTCTACGACAACGCTTTCTATAAAAACCTTATATGCCCCCAGGGTATAACTTACAACCCTTGCCCTGAGGGTTCTGGGAGAGTGTCCTTCTCAAAAACATAATTTCTATTTGGAGATCAACTACGCTGAACAAAATGGCTCTCTCAAAATTTTGATTGGATGTGTTTGGGGAAACGATGGGCGTGGAAGGGGTGTTAGTTGCCTTCCAATCACTTTTGACAATTAAAAAGGGCACAAGCCACTTCAATTTCCAATCGAATGAGCGCTTTTGGAAGTTTCTACGACAACTCCTTCGATACGAATTACCCTGGTCGAAAAAAAAAACAATACATTTTGCCAACATCGTTCTTTACATGGGCAGCGCTATTGCGCTGCCTATGATTAATGTCGATTGTATAATCGATGTTAAAAGTTTCAAGGCTTCTGGCGCAATAAAACTCTTTTAAAGGAATGGATTTAGAAGGAATAAACACTGGCGTAATAGTAGAATGGAGTTGAGTACCATAAGTCAATATTACTGAAGAATTTGTTTTTCACGGAGTATTAGTTAAATTTTTCTTTTTTTGCAAAAAAAAAAAAAAAAAAAAAAAATCCCAAATGCATTTTATTGCCGCGCTGGCACAAATGACACTGGTTTTATGGAGGGAGAGGATCTAATGGGAAGGTAAAACCACACATGTCAATGGCAATATCAGCCTGCTTTAAATATAATTCATTGCAAATGCTAATTTATAGTCGTTCTCAGTCTAAAATTGTCCTTTACTTTTTGTGGAAAAACTGTTTTTTAATAACAGTAATTTTGGCTAATAGGCTTTACCAGCCAAAAGTAAGGACTCCTGTACCTTTTATGTATCACTCCCCCTCTTTTTTCTTTTGTTTTCTTGGCTACTTTTTATGGAAGGGATGATTCACGGAGTGGGCTCGTTTGATTGGAAGTTAAAAGTTTCGATTCCTTTTTCAAAGTCAAAAGTAAATGGAGGGAAACCTGTTTCCATATCCTGCCCTGTTTTGCTACTGGGCCCCATACTCTGATCGCAATTTTGATGTAGCCATTTCGTTCGGAGTAGTCAAAGGGTGCGAAACAATGCCTTGAGGGATGACGTGATCCCCACAACACAGGGGTAAGAGTTGGTAATGCAATTGCTAATTGTTTACACATGGGTTTTACAATGGAAAAAGGGAAGTTTGTTTGACCCTGGGTGTGTAATTGGATCTAAACTTCCAGAGATTGTTTTCTGGGTTAAAAGAATCGCACATCCTGTTGTTGGAGGGGGATGTTGTTAGGGGGCCCAAAAAAGAGCCAACAAGCATTTTTCAATGGGCTTGAAACTTACATCCTTGAGTCTCTAGGCCAAGCGGACCCCACTGCAGAAGCGAAAACAGGAAAACAAAATGTTCCCTCTGAAAACAGAGTCTTACCAAGGCAGAGAAAAGGGCAAAAAAAATATTTGGTTGTAGAAACTTAGGAGGAGGTTCATTCTATTAGACATTGAATGTTCTAGTGTGCTTTTCAAAAACCGAAAACGATGCAACCATCCCCCTCCCGTCGAAGGGACTAGTAAGCACACCTCTGGGGTCGAAATCACCCCCATATTCCTAGGGGCCCTATATTATGTGGTCTACCAATTGTTCATAGATAGATTATAGTATAAAAGGCGGCCATGTTTGGCCTTGGGTGTTCGATCAGCTAGGAACTCATACAGATCGTTCGTTAAGACAGGATTCCCAGAGATCCCAAGATTTCTAGAATTTCTAGATTCCAAGATATACTCCGGAATCGACACACGTACCTGAGTAAGTTAAAAGACGCTACATGCACCCCAGTTTTCAAATTATCTGCAATATCTCAGGAATGGTTTAGGAGATTGAGTTAAAAATATCAGTCAGTGTTGGGGGACGTCAAGTGGACGTTAAATTTTGCAGGGCAGAAAGAACAGTGGTAAAATGAAAGACATAATGTGTATTCAGGTCATCGAGATAGCTTATTTACAATATTTTGTGAGTGGGTTCGGGAGTTTCAACTTTCAAGTAATGTTGGGGGAAGATGTGGAGAGAGCGTGGCAAGAAGACTTAAGACTTTGTGCTGGGGGGGGGGAGAGAAAAGGGAATATATTTTCCTCTCCAATCCACCAATCTATTATTTGCATTGAAAGGTCCTACGGGGCTTATAATCTATGCGTGGTTGAACAGTGAGGTAAACCAAGAGACACTAAGTATTGCCAGGTTATCAAATGTCGCATATGTAATATCTTGGGTAAGACTTTAGGTATAAAGTTGGAACTTTCTAGAAATGGTACGGGGGAAGGGAAGGGGACGCTGAATTATGACTTTTGGAGAGGGCAGAGCTAAGTCGAAAGCCACTATGAGCATTTTGGTTGTCAAAATAGCTTACCTACAGTAATTCCGTAAGACCTCGGAGGATGGAGGGGAACTTTCAAATAGCACTGGAGAAGGAAGGTGAGAGGGGCAAGGGGCTTCAATTGTTGTTATTTGAGGGATGGGGATGGCCTAAATGTACTTTGTTTCCATTAAACCCCAATTATTTTGCACTATAGGTAATTATAGGACTTAGAATCTACTCACGATTAGGTAGCGAGGTAAATCTTATTGTTAACAGGTTATCTAAACAGGGTATGTGGAATATCTTAGGAATAGCTTGGGATATCAACTTACAACCTTTCAAGGAGTTTTTTTTTGTGGGAGGGAGAGAAATTTGGACCTTTAATTTTAAATTGAGGCAGGGGGTATGAAAGGTTCAGTTTTGTCTCAAATCCACCCAAAAGTGTTGGCACTTCAATCCCTTTTTGACTAGAATCTGTTTGTGGTAAAGTTTAATATAGACAATTGTTTTTAAGATTTGTTTAATTGAGTTGGTTCATTTTAGCCTGCATAAAACGATTTAGCATCGATTCCCCGTTACACGTTGCAACCATGGTTGGTGCATAACCTAAAATTAAAGGATGACAAGGTAAGCAAAGAGAAATGTTGCTGATAAAAACCTGAAGAGTCATGAACGAAGTTGCTTTTATCTGACTCGGAAAAGTTTTCTCCTAAAGGCGGCAACATACAGAAAGTGAGAAGAGTGCATTAACTGAAAGGGGATGCAAAGAGATGTCGGTATAGTTTTGCCTCAGCTATTCGTAAGAAGGGTCAATTGACCTTTGTGTGGGGTGGAAGGGGTGACTAAAGCCTCAAACAGTACATTTTTAGGCTCTAGTATTTTAAATTTTAACTTGCTTTCAAATAAAAGTAGAAATTTAAGGGGAAAGAATTACCCACAAGTCTTCATTCCGAGGCGTAGTTTTAGACTAAGCCTGTAATTTAGGCACTGCGGGGTGATACTTTTCTTCTTAATGCAGGGCAATTTTAAGTGTAACATAAGAGATCGTGTTCATATGGATACTGGAAATGAATGGATGGAGGTGGCAATCCGATCTCTATAAAAAAAAAGACTTATTCAAAGAACTCCCAATAGAAACCAAAATTATTTTTACTAGGCTTTTTTTTCCCCCCCCCCCCCCCCACACACACACACATCCTGAGAAAAATTTTACGTTATGCAATTTTTCAGGGAAAATCACAACTCAGTGATGATCTGAACATTTTTTATACGAGTAAAATTACTATATAATTTTAAAATACTAAACTTGAATTTAAAAAGCAAAGATTGAGGAGAGAGAGCGAGGTTTAGCCTCCCTAACATTTAAGAGAACCCTAAATCAGACAGTTTGTAGTAGCAAACTGATATTAAAGAATGACTTGACTTGATAAGAAAGTCAAGTTTGGATTACAATGAATGCACCAACTGAATCTACTGTTAATTCTGATTCGAAGTAACCGAAACTCATTAATTTTAAACTTTTTCAGCTAAACCAATTAGCATATGAAATTTTGATAATTCAAAGAAAAAATAGGTGAATAATTTCCAAAAAGGTCAGGCAGCCTTGATGAAAATGATACAATGAAGACCTGTATGATAATGTTAAAGCTACAATCTACAAAAATACAAAATATTTGTTTTCCGGAGAAGGACGGTCACGCATTCGTATTTATTTAATTTTTCTTATCAAAGGGGAAAGTGTTTCAAACCAGTAGTCGTAGACTACGGAAAGAGGGCTCATTGTAATGGAAGTTAAAAAATCTAGGGCTCTTTATAAGTAGCAAAAAAGATCTCATTCGTCAGTTATCGAGAAAGAATTGCGGAAACTATTGAAGGCGTATTTAAATAAAATGTTTATCTATGACAAAGCAGAGGCCATTCAGCCAAACTTGGCACCAAGAAGGGGCTGGATCAGGTTCTGCCAAAGTGATGTGTCCTCTGTCTGTGGTTGAATGAGTTGACACCACGACTTTTCCCACTTTTAGCCATATTTCCAGAAATCGCCAAGTGGTTCGACGTCCTTGTTTTTTCTTTCAATATCTAGCCTCGATGATCTTAATGATCTGACCTCCTGGTTTTAACTTTCAAGATGAGGGAGGCACTGCAGCAAGGATCTGGTGTGTTAGGGTGTGTAAGGACTCTGGGCGTCACACAACATGGCCAAGCTACTTGAGGCATCTTTTCTTGGTCATGGTTTGCTTATTTTTTGCGACCGCCCGAGTTGCAAATTGCTCTTATTCAATTCCGGTCCAGAACAACTAGCTGTCATTCTTATTCTATCCTTAGTTGCCAGGTCTCGCAGCCGTATCGCAGTATGGAACATATACATGCCGAGTATATTCTGAGTTTTGGTTTGGGCTCACTTTCTCTTTTTGACCACAGAGGTTTGTGCAGTCGTCCGAAGGCCCACCAAGCTTTGCTGATCATAGCTTGGACTTCGTTTGATGCTGCACACTTAGCGTCCATAAGCGATTACAGATATTTGAACTCTTCAACTCTGTTAACAGGATCTCTATTAAGATATAAAAAATAGCTGGTATCATTCTCACTTGATAAGTATTTAGTTTCCAGGGTACTGATTGTGATACCTGCCATATCTGTAGCAGCCCCGACTCTTTTTATAATTCCTGCTTTTGGTATTAATATGGATAGGAGAGTACCATCATCAGAATATTTGAGGTCAGCCACGCATTCTTTGGCTAAAATATCGCGCCATCTTCTTCGTTCAATGTTTTTTTCATAATCCAATCTACTATGAAATTGAAAAAAATCGGGCACGCTGGGTAGCCTTGGCAGACACTGTACTCTATTTCAAAAAGTTCTGTCACTCTGCCATATGCTCGGATATTGCTCTTCGTATCTTTATCATAAGCATTGAGTAGGTCGACCAATTTAGTTGGAACACCAACATCAAGTATTATGCGCCAGAGGATAAGCATGAGTATAGAGTCAAACGCGGCGGGGAAATCGAGAAAGACGGCGATGGTGTCTTTTCCGTGGATGAATCGATGGTGGAAGAGGAGTCGCAGAGTGAAAGTATGATCAACATTCCCAATCCCTGGGTTGAACCCAGGCTTTTTCTTTCTTGTGCGTTGTTCTAGTTCCTTTTTGAAAAGGTTTATGACAACTATTGCAAAAATTTTCCCGGCTATGTCAATCAATGAAGTTTCTCGGTAGTTCTTGCAATTGCCTCAATCTCGTTTCTTGAACTTAGGAAATATAATCATCTTGCGACAGTCTTGAGGGGCATAATCCACATTCCAAGTTTTATCGATTAGGTTCGTTAGGGTTTTACGAGTGCTTGGCTTGCTTTATAAATATCTGCAGGCAGAGGTTGTTTTTGTGTTTTTTTAAGGTTTTTATTGGATTTTTGACTTCTACTGTTGACGGCAGTGATCTTAGAAATCGTCTTTCCACCGATCCATTCTTTCTTGACGGTTTGATATTGATATTTCTGACTTTCGTTTTCACGTTTTCTGTGGTACTACTCCTTTTCAGACTAAGCCCTTTAGGGATCTTGTACTGTTTGAAAGTCTTATTTTAGGCCGCTGCCTCCTTTAACTTTTTAGCCAAGCTTGACCAGTAGGCTTTTTCGTCCCTCGAAGCCAGCCTGTGGGCTCTTTTGAGCAGTTCTCTGAATGTTGCCTTGTTGGGGATTCTCCTCTTGTCTTTCACTGTAGTAAGTGCTTCTTTGTTACACCATTTTTTGATACCTCAAGTCCTCTTTACTAAAACTTGTCCAGCAACCTCCTGTGTGATAACTTTTATTATTTGTCAGGACTTCTCTATGGTTTTCTTTGCCCTTGTACCAGATTTTTGTTCCAGTTGTTCTAGGACCTGAAAATAAATTCTCAATTGCAGGTCAAACTCAACTCGTACTTCTAAAACTTGGATTTTTCTCGTGTTAAATTTGGGAAGCGGTTAGTATTTCTTCCGATTAGAGGTTTTATTTTTTTTACTTTTAATTTTGTCAGTAAGAAGAAATGACCTGAGTCATTCTTTGATCCAGTGCCGACTCCTATAAACACTCTATAGTTCACTTGGGACGACCACCATCTCTGAAGGGTCAATATATAGTCAAATTTAGCAAGGGAACGACCATCTCTCGATTCTATGTGAAAGTGTGTGTGTGTGTGTGTGGGGGGGGGGGGGGGGGGGGTGTCTTATGCTAAAAGAAGGTACTCGATACCAATAGATGGTTTTACATAGCCAGTAACAGCAGCCGTGTACCGTTAGAGCATCTTTGTCCTCAACCATGCTGTCCAATACTAGAATGCTCAGAGGGGTCTAGCCAAAGACAAATCCTTGCATTAAAGTCTCCAGCAATAAACAGTTGGTCTCGATTTGTACAACTTTTATCGTTTGCTGGAGCAGAAAACAGAGTTCACCTTTCTGGGGCTCAGATGCGTCGCAGGTTGATACGTAAGCAGTGATGACTTTGATGGTAAAGAGATGACTCAAGGTGCAAATCCGGGCTATGTGGTTTGATATCGGCTCCCATTCCAAGACTGCTGACTCTGTATCCTCATTTAGGAGGAGTCTGTCGCCATGTAAACAAGATCCGCCACTGTTTCAAGGGTTATAGAAGTTCAATTTCTTGCCACTGGACGGGTCCTTCATTATTTTTTTGATCCGATCGTTCACTCTGCTCCCCGTTAGGCATAAAACATCCAACTTATAACGCTAAACTCCTGCAGCCGTAAAAGCCTGCGCCACATCAAATTTGATAGAAAAATTCTTCCAGGCTGCTATTCTCAAGCTTTGCTTTAGCAAATTCAGCGTGCAGTCAGCTTATTATTTTTCGCCAACGACGTCAGTTTCCTTGGCGCGTTGCTTACTTTACCAGGTTGTAGCTACTTCTGCAACCATGATTCACGTATTAATGTTTTAAATTCATGTGTTAATGCTGCCTCTCTTTTGGTTCAAGACAACCTTTTAGCGAGAATTTTTTACCGGTTTCAAACAAGTCTATTCTTGTGACAAAAATTCAAGTTGGTTGAACTAATTTTATCATGGGTTGAGCCGACCGGTGCTTGCAAAAAAGCACCTTAAGATGCCACAATTCCAAAAAACATTTTAGAGAAGAAATGCAAGAAATAAAAGTGACTGTCTTCTTTTAAAAATTTTCAGAGGAATTGATATCATTTGAATTATATAATCAAGAATAAAAAAAACTGTTATTGACAAGCCTTTGGTAACTGAAACTTTGAGACATGCAAGTCGTTTTTCTATTGCAGCCCACTTTCTGTCAAGCTCCAAGGGATTTTCAGCTTATAGTGATAGGCTAATTTTGTTCTTTTAAGGTGTTTTTAGGCCTAGACAATGGATAAATAAGGTGATAGTTTTGTAATTTTAGTCAAATTCTAGACAAGCTAAAGGTACTCCTAAATTAAAACCTTGCAAATAGATTTTCTTCTAAAATGAAGCACAACAAAAGTAGGGTAAAAAACCAGTATCCAATTGAGTAAAATTATGTAAAACTAAAACCCTCACATCTTGTTACCAAAGAGGAATTGAGAAGGATTGGGTATATTAATGAACAGCTAAAAGTTTAAGCTATGCATCAATGGGGTTATTATTCAAATTATTTAAGATCAACAACTTGAAACTATTAGTTTATTAACTTACTCTTTTTGGAAATACCAATTATCCTATTTTGATGTATATATCCTTTTAGTGTTTCACTTTTATTCATATATTAACAGAAAGCTGATTTTCTTCTGATTCTAGAAATGTAACTTATTGCTTGGTATTTATTCTATAAATCACAAATATTTTAATATAATATTTCTTTTCAATTGCTTTTCAAAACAGAGACCATATTTTCAATTTATGCTGACAAATCATTGGTGAGAACTTGACCAAGAAGGCAGGGTTCTTGTTACTGCCCTCACATTGCTTCATGTTGTAGTAAAAAGGGGTGGTCCAAAAACCTATTGCTATTTTTCTAGAATGCCAAAGAAAAGTGGTCTTTCCCAAAAAGAGGTCTTTTACCCTATTTTCAACTTAAAAACTTAGCTCAATCCCAAATTATGAGGCTTCAAAAATTTGCAAATGTATTTCCTAAATTAAGAAAAAGGCCCATTGATATGGCCTAGGATTTTACTCAAATAGCAGGAATTGCATTTTTAAGAACTAAAACCAGAGAAAAAGAAACTGAAGTAGGCTAGACAAATTTCTGTCAAGTAGGGAATTTTCAGTAAATATTTACCAAATAATATTATTGAGTTACGACTAAAGTGAATATACCACTTGATGCCTTTTTTTATGCTCTTTACAAATATAATGATTTTTGTCAGAAATGAATTTTAACCCCTACCCCTTTATATAGGCCTACCAATTCAGGGTATATATTTGCACATTAGGGGGGGGGGGGGTAATTTTATTTCTGATGTAAATAAGAGGTAAGTTTAAACTTTCCCCCAACCCCCCTAATGTGTAAATAGGCTATATAGGCTACCCTGAATTGGTAGGCTATATAAATGGGTGGGGGCTAAAATTCATTTCTGACAAAAATGATTATTATGTTCCTAAAGAGCATAAAAAAGGCATCATGTGGTATATTCACTTTAGTTGTAACTCAATAATATGATTTAGTAAATATTTACAACATTTTCTAAGCCTTAAAAATCAGAAGAGAGGTAACATAGTAGCTTGGCAATCTTGAGTATGTTTTTGGGCCTAGATTCATTACTGAAAGTTTCATTTTCCTAACCTAACCCTTTTCAAAGATAGAAAAAGTACATAAACTAGAATTTTACAGTAGGCCTAGGCCTATTTTCCAATGAATTACTCTTATTTAACCCATGTACCTGTATATAAGATGAAATCAAAAACAAGAAATTGCATGGAAAATGTGGAGATCTTAGTATTTCTGACCTACAATTTGCATAAACATGCCAGTTTATACCTTTTATTTATGCTCTATCAGAATACAATAGTTGCTCTACTCAGAAGCAGTATTAAACTGTATAGTCTTTACTGTGTTACTTATGTTACTGCTAGTCTTTACTAGTCTTTACTTATGTTAGCATTACCTTATTCATATTTATATGTGATAATATATATATTATTATTACATATACTATCTTTATAAATGAGCAGTAATTGTATATAGCCTATATATGTATTTATTTTTTTCTGGAAAACAGCTCCATCCTTTTTTTTGAAAAATTGGTATCTTGGAATATTCTTGCATAAAAAATGATCTAGATAGGTCCAAAGTCTGAGAAAATTTGGTAAGAGCCTTAATTTTGGTTTTTGCAAATGACATGTAACACAAAGATGAAAAGGATCAATTGAAGGTAAGTATATTTGAGAAT
>JAQQPU010004171.1:19886-53924 GCA_029168905.1 Artemia sp. Kazakhstan ARC1039 | reverse complement strand
ACTTTTACTGCCAATAATTGCAGGACTTGTAAACAGTTTTCTCTAGAGAATGGCAAAACCCTATAAATTGACACCATTTGAACTTGTCCTCTCACCCGTCGAACATTTTGAAGACAATCTAAGCAAATTCATTAATGATGAGAATATTGCCGATGATAAAAAACTGCTTTTACTTCAAGATGCATTGCGACGTGTGGACAAACATAAACTTTATCGTGAGAGACCCACCGCCGCCGCCACTGTTACCGATCCCTCTAAACAGGAAACATCTCCTCAGGATTCTGCACAATCAAAGGAGAAAGAATTGAATTCAATTGTATTGAAAATTGGGAACCTATTGCCACTTACCTATCGAGAACAGAGTAAAAGAGTATTATCATATCTCATGTTATAAACTGGTGATGAACATCAAGTTCAAGTCGACAGCACAGGGAAACGAATTATAATTCAGGGAAAAAGCTATAATCTAGTTGATTTAATTTGTGATATGGTGACGAATCGTAAAGGACTTTTATCCTTTGACAATAATCTATACACCTTTCTAAGCGTATCAAACTTCCCCAAAAGTCTTATTGGCAATAAGCAAATTTTAAAGAAACTAAGAGAATATAGTCCTCCTCCAAAACCAGCACCGACACCATTTAAAAAATAAGAAGAAGATTCAATATTTGAAAATACTAGCAGCAGCAGCAGCAATGATTTTACAACACCTGTGGCTGCCATTCAAAAGCGAAGACGAATTGATTCACCCTCCAGTGTGCAAAAGGGGAGTGGACATTACACTACGTGTTTGCGTTAAAAATGGATGAAGTTCTGAAAGGTGTCTATGAAAATATTGGTGAAGCGGGAAGTTTAAGTTCTCCCAAAACGCTTTCTAAAGTTGTCTCCGGCACCACATTGAAAAATGCAAAAGAGTATCTAGAGAATGAATCGAGTTACACACTGCATCGGAATCACAAACTTTGCAGCAAACAATATCGATAAACTAAAGCCTTTTTCCCTCTGCATATAATGCAAACGGATCTTTTAACTTTAGACGCAATTCAACAGCGTCACAATGCACCCTACAAATATATTCTGGTGGCAATCAGTGTCTTTAGTTGCTATGGCTATGCCATTCCACTACGATCAAAGAGAAGTGTTGAAGTTGCTCGGGCCATTGAAAGTATTCTTGAACAGGATTCGTATAGAAAAATTCAATCGGATCGTGGTAGTGAATTTGTTAATCCCCATGTGAAAAAGGTTCTATTGAAATATAATACAGCACTTTATCATAGTCACAGCCCGATAAAGGCTGCATTGGCTGAACGATTAATAAGAACGATTAGTCTATTAATTTCAAGATATTGTACCCTGGAAAATACACCAGCTTTTATTCATGATTTAGATAAAATCATGCAGATATACAACCATCGACCCCATCGATCTCTGTCCAACTCAAACCCTCGGGATGCTCACTACAATGAAAATACATTTGATGCTTTTCTAAAGCAATATTCCAATGGTGAAAAAGAAAAAAAAATGTGAAGAAGAAATTCAATGTTGGTGATACTGTTCGAATTAATAGAACCACCAATATTTTTGAAAAGGGGAATTATTTATGGAGCACTGAACTTTTCAAAGTGTCCAAAATCCTGGACACTGAGCCCACGACATATCGCATGCGAGACACGAAAGATGATGAGATTCTCGGCGGTTTTTATGAATATGAACTGCAAAAAGTTAGAAACACTAGTGAAATGTATCAAATTGAAAAGATATTAAAGAGTCGTACTCGTAGGGGCAAGAGACAGTTGCTTGTTCGCTGGCTAGGATACAACTCAGATTTTGATTCTTGGATCAGTGCTGAAGATATTAACAATGCCCTCTGATTTCTATGTGACTTTCATGTCCAATGTTTCTGATCCTCTCTACAATGACTTGAATAGAACAAGTGATTTTTGGACGAAACTCTCCCCCACCATCAAATTCGATGACGGAAAGTATGAAGTGGCTCTTGTCGACTGTATTCTCAAAAATACCTATGACATCCTGAAAAAGGATCGTAAATATGAAATAAAAATTAGACCCTATGATTGGCCGCCACCAACCTCAAGTGATCAAGAACAAATTCAAAAAATCAATTGGATGGATTATCCATATATTGAATTACCCTACGAGGAACTCACCTGTATGAACGATTTATGTCGTTCTATTAGTAAAAGAATTTCCGCTCGTAAAAAAGGAGCTTTTCATTTCAACTATTCAAAGGAGGAGGGCAAGATCTACATTAGTTCACCCATTGCCAGCGAAAAGGTTATTCTCAATGATAACCTAAAGGATGTTCTTGGCTTTAAGCTCAATATAATCAATGGTAAAAGTGCCGGAAACACTAATTTCATTTTTGCTGACTATCGGCCTGCCTTCTCCACAGACACTTGTATATTTCTCTACGCTTCATTTGTGGAATAATCTCGGGTTGGTAATTCAAATGTCCCCCTCCTAAGAGTTCTTGAACGAAAAAACCAATCAAGAGCATATTCACCACTACAATATAAAGCATCTTCAATATATTCCCGTAAACACTTCCTATTTGGATCTCTGTCAGTTAACACTAAGAACTGAATTGGGCGATCCCATAGCAATTTCAAAAGGTTTGGCTGTGATTACATGCCATTTTCGTCCCATCGTTCAAATTCAACAAGATGTCTAATAAAAAAGTGGTATTCACTTGTCCTGATATTGACTGCTATGTTAATACTCTTGGCCCAAGACAACAGGGCAATGGAATGGACTATTACAAAGGTCGCTCGTCAATGTCTGGCTATGGTCTTGGCAGTTGGTTGGCTAAGCTGTTTCGCTCTTCACTACCACTGGCTGGAAAATATCTTGTACCAGCTGCGACAGATTTTGTATCCTCTACACTATACGATTGGGGCTCTGGCAAGGATTTTAAAAAAAGTGCTACGGAAAATCTTAGGTCCAGTGCGCGAACTCTTGGCGAGAGATTAAAACAAAATGGTAAAGGCTTAAAAAGGTCAAGAAACAATGCATCACTCATCAGTCTCCACTCAGGTTGGAAACGAAAGACATCACCACTTTTGTCAAAGAAAAGTAGGAAAAAGCCGACACGCGCTGTAAACAGAAGAAGAAGCCTCAGGAAGAAAATTGTTAGATCGAAACTAGATTTCTTCTCCTAAAATGTCCTACCTACCGCATAAGGATTCTCAACCTTCAATCACCGCCTCATTGAATCTATTCAATGCTGAAAATGTTGATGTGAGTGTCAAGCATGGATACTATGAACAATTTTATCCACAACAACCCCTCTCCGATAATATCCACTTTAAAATTTATTCCAATGAAGACTACTTTATGGACATGTCTTCAACATTTTTAGATTTACAAATGAAAGTCCGAAATCCGATAATACACTGCCAATTCTGGCCGATGGAATATCCTATGAAAATTGTATATTACATAATTTATTTCGTCAAATTAGTGTCTACATCAATGGCACACTGGTGAGCATAAGCAACAATCTCTCAAATTATACAAGCTATATGCAATTCATGCTGATGACACCCAAGTCATACAAGGAATTGAGAGGTACCTCCAATGGATATGAATATATTACTAATACTGATAGTACAGATGCACTTAAAAATACTACAACTAGTGAATTACATCTAGTTGGAAAAATATATCATGAAATATTTAATATACCCCAATGGCTGCCGCCCAATGTTAAAGTGGATATAAAACTGACGCTTGCCCCATCCAATTTCATATTGAGAAAAGAACTTGCTGCCAATCCTGATGTAAGTCTCTCCCTCACCTCGGCAATACTTCATGTACGCAAACAACAGGTCATGAGTTCTGTTGCTTTGGCAGTGGAAAAACTGAGAGCCAATGGAAATAATATTAAACTACTTGTTCCTCATACAATCACCAATCAACGTCATATTGCCATGAGGTCACGCACCTTCACCGATTCATCCTTTATCAATGGCAAAATTCCGTCAAAACTCGCTTTGGCATTTGTAAAAAGCGCTAGTGCAATAGGATCGTGGACTGAATGCCCACATAAATTCGAGATGTTTGGACTTTCATCTCTTGTGTGCAAAGTAAACGGTATCCCTCTCTACAATCTATCCTTTGATAAATCCTATAGAAAATTGTATGAGTTGACCATGCAAACCCTAGATCATGATTCGCAACTATTTGAAAATGGTATAACCGAAGAAATGTTTGCTAAAACACATGGTATCATTGTATTGGATTTGTCTGGCACACAGGATATGAGTATAGTACGTACGGGGACTGTGCGTTTAGAGTGTACATTTGCCGACCCATTGGCTGAGAGTATTGCACTAATCTCACTAAATCAATATGAAACCTATTGGGAAATCACTCCCGAAGGCGGTGTTCTACTAGACTTGGCGCCATGAACACCAGTCAAATAATCAATGTATTTAATATGGATCCCTACATGTCCCAGTACAAATCCTATTGTCTACCCTCAGACTATCTTGGAAAAATTCAAAGTGTCAACAATACCTTGTTTATTGTTAATAGCAGTCCATCGACTGTGCTGACGGGTCATTGGGTGTGCATCTTTCAAACAATGAAAACGATTGAATTTTTTGATCCTCTTGGCCTACCCTATACATTCTACACGCCTCACATCAGCAACTATATTGAGAGCAGTGGGAAAACTATTATTCAAAATCGGAAGAGGGTGCAGGATCTAACGACTAAAAGCTGTGGCTTCCATGCACTACTATATTTTGTGTTCCGATGTCGTGGCTATACTTACAAGCAGTTTCTCCACATTTATGGTGACAATCCACGTCTGAACGACTTTCTAGTGGAAAATATCCTCTCAGACCTATACAGTATTGATTTCAGTGCCCTAAGAGTAAACTGCTTAAAAAATGTTTGTGAATTTGTTTATTAATAAAATGTATATATACAACAATGTCTTTAAATCTTCACTTTTAGATTTCTTCATTGGCGTATAGGCAAATGTCGTGAACCACTAATGCTGGTAAATCATTTGGATTCACTGTATATTGATCTTGATTGACTGCAAAGTCAGGGTCACATTTCCTACAGTACAATGTAACTTCACTCTTGTCATATCTCTTTGTATAGTCAATGATACTATTTGCATTCATATTATGAAATTCACGAGTTTCAATCTGTCTATTTGAAGCAATATCACATACAGTGTTTTCAAGTGGTGAATCACATTCGGTAACTGCCAAATAAAAATCACTTGGTTTATAGTCATAGTAGGCAGTGTCGTCACAGCGATGACGTAGAAACCAAATTGTGTTGTTACCCCAACAGTTGAATCGTAGACCTGATTCCTCTTCCCAGAATAATTTAAATCCACGACGATACCAATCTCGTAGAAATAAACTAAAATCACGTTTAGGATTCTTTCCAAACATAGCGGGGTAAGTATTCTCCCACTGATCACATTTATCATAGTGACAATTGGAGCACAGGTGTCCACTAGGATGAGAGTCACACACCTCTCCTACTTCCTTTAATTTGTACTGCATAGCCTCTATGTAATTTACAAGGATTGCATAATTTACACTTTTCACTAAAGTCATCAATAATTGTACAATTCTCACATTGAGTCCAACTGCCAAGAGTGTACATGCACAATGGACATATATAGAACATTTTTGGTTTCCGATGTCAACTCTCTCGCAGCTAAAACGAAACTGATCGTCCTCGCTCGATAAATTCAATGAGGCGGAAGGGGAGAGGGGTGACTCTGTGACGTTACCTCTTTCGAATGGTGGGGCCATCTACATTGAATCCATTGGCAATGTTTTCAAAAGTGTATCCACAATATGATTCTGCTTTGTTTCAATTAATGTATCAATAAATTGACTATAAGCATTTGAAACACATTTTAAAAGTTTCATACAATAGTCCAATGGGGGAGAATCAGTTTTCATTATATTGTCAAGTGTTCCCTGAGAGAATATCCTGCGTTTAAGAGATAACTTGAGAAAATCATCATCCAAAATCAAATGTTTTTCCATAAACACTAGATTTGATCTAATTCTCTCTTTCTCAAATTTATTCATTTTTCAGTCCTTTCACTCTGACTGCTGACTCTAGACTGCCCCTATATTTGTTAGTCCTGACCAGAAAAGAAAGGGAGCATTTTCGATTTCGAAACAATTTTATTGAATAATTACAACAACGTCAATAATACAGAGCATGTACAAATAGCGATACTGTTTATTGTCTTCGATATGTTTCACTAATGCACTTAAAGCACATTGAAGTCTATTCGCATGTGCTATATCAACTTTTGCGGCGAAACATAATTGATCCTCCATTTGAAATTTGCTCAAGGATATCACATATCTTGCATATACTTCATCCCATTCCAGACAAAGCCGCGATCCTTTTGTAATTTCCACCGCAATGTTTGGTGCTCTTGTATTATTACCATCAACTCCACTATCAACTTCTAAGAGGGTAAACATTCCACTCATCATCAGCACAAATATATATTCAAATGAGTAAAGTCAAACTGTTCTTCTTCTCACTCCTTTGAATTCTATTCACAGACTAATAAAACTTTGGTAAAAATCCTTTCCTTATATTCCCTCCGTCGCTAATATGTAAACAGACTCGCTGATTGGCTGAGAAGGAAACACGTGATCATGTTTCATATTTCTGGATCATAACATTCGCGTCGAGCATACACTTACAACAACAACAAATACTGTTTCCTATTTCTGGATCATAACATTTGCCTCGAGCATACACTTACAACAACAAATACTCTTTCCTATTTCTGGATCATAACATTTGCTTCGAGCATGCACTTACAACAACAAATACTCTTTCCTATTCCTGGATCATAACATTCTCCCCTAGCGGACACTTGGCCAAAAACAACAAATACTGTTTCCTTTTCCTGGATCATAACATTCTCCCCTAGCGGGCAATTGGCCAAAACAACAACACCCTTGGAAATTTAGGTCATTGACCCCATTAACCACGTGTTCTCCCTAATGACTCTATGCCCATATATGGTGTTCGTCTCGGAGTCAATAAGGCATCTCTACTTTTTTAGGCTATGCGGATCAAAATGGCTATCTCAAAATTTTGATCCGGTGACTTTGGGGAAAAATATGAGCATGGGAGGGGGCCTAGTTCCCTCCATTTTTTTGGTCACTTAAAAAAGGGCACTAGAACTTTCAATTTTCGTTCGAATGAGCCTTCTCGCAACATTCTAGGACCACAAGGTCGATGCGATCACCCCTGAGAAGAAAAACCAACAAAACAAATAAAAATCCATCCGTAATCTTTCTTATGGAAATAAAACTCCACGTTCCTGTAGATAGGAGCTTGAAACCTCTACAGTAGGGTTCTTTGAGAAGGATGAGATGAGCAGCTTCCATCTATGTTACTATTTTTGCTATCTATATTGCTATTTTTTTATGATTCTGATGTACTGTTACCCTGAATGTCAAAAAATTGTGAATGTCAACTTTCGCCTGTGAATGTCATTCACCAAATACGTCGGTGAAAGATCAAATATTTCATTACATTCTTGTGCATTTAGACTCTCACCGGTGTATGTCGACAATCACGAATATGCTCTGGTAAATGTCCAAAAGAGAGGAAAAAACTCCAATCCTTTAAACCCAATTCTATAAATGTCCAAAAGCAAGCAAAGAACCCCAATCTTTGAAATCCAATACTGATCTCTGGTGAATGAAGCAAAGAGGGTGGAAGAAATAGTGCACCAAGTTTATTCAATATTTTTAAAATTTGGTGCTCCAGCCATATTGTGATCAGATAATTCTAGAGAATTCTGTAATCCAGTCATATCTAAAATTTGAGCTTTGTGGAAAGATGTTAAGATAGTTCATAGAAAGCCTCGTCATAGTATCTTCTTTTTTGCCAAGTGAATAAATAGCAAACATCGAAACCGAAGAACAACTTAAAGAGATTGCCATTGTTTTTGAAACCGAAGATCAGCTTGAAGAAATAAGTAATACTTCTGAAATAAATTAAGCGGCGTCCTTACCGAAAACCATATTCCAAAGAAAAATTTTGAAGAGGACTTGCAAATTATCACATTTCCGCATCAAATTCTGGCTGAAAAACGTAAGTCAATTTCTAAAACAAGAAGGGCAGCGAAAGAAAATCTTCTGCTGCAATCAACAAAAATTTTACGAACCTCACAAAAACAATATCCTCTTGCTCAAATTAGTGATACTGTACGAATACAAGTCCCTTATATCGACCTCGGTCGTACAGATAACCGAAATACTTTAACGGTTGTTGTTGGAGCAGAAGACTCTCGACTTCTATAAACATGGAAATTAAAATGGTACCCTCAAGCAGCTCTACACACGTAATCAGTCTGTAATTTTTAAACAAAAGTTTCTTTTTATGGATGAAATTTGATTTTCAAGAAATTTCGTTGAGAGAAGCAGCTGCAGCTAATTCGAGAATTGGCGGGCAAGGCTATGTACGCTGTCATTGCAAAAGGAAGTGTTGCACAAATAAATGCAGCATTTAAAACAATGGCCTTTTGTATAATTAAAAGTGTCATAATAATTTAAGTTTTTGTAATAAATAAGATACTGCCATCAGATAGCGGTAGAGAATTCAATAATCAAGTAATATCCGAAGTTTACACAGTGAAATTTTTATTACTGTTATTTTCTTTTCTCATTAAAAATGTACTGTGTGTTTTACGTTCTTAGTCATTCCTCCCAGAGAGAGTGGCAAAAAATGTACCGTGACTGAATTATGGAGAAGAAATTATAAATCTCAGAAATGCTCAACATTCAACACTAGTGGATGGTGAATGTCGACATTCTCCGGTAAAAGTCAGAAATACGAATACTTAACACACATTTCGGATATACACCAAGCGACTATGTTTTTGTTGGCATTCACCTGCGAATGTCGACATTTAACAGATTTCGGACATTCACGGTAGCAGTACTACATTACCATTATATTACCATCTATACTGCAATTTTTTACCATTCCTTATTACTATATTACCATCTATAATACTACTGTTTTTTACCACCTTCTATCTACATTAACATTTGACTTATCTAAGCTACTCGTATCAGAAGTGATCATAAGTTCATTCTGGTATCAGAATGGCTACCAGTTTTTAGAAATACATTAAATCTCACCTCTATGGACTCATTATCTTCACCGTCAAGATGAGAACAATTGAAATTTAAATTCTCTCCTAGATTTGCCGTCACACTAAGAACTTTGGTATTAGAAACATCGCCTTTTGCATTAAGCAAAAGCACAAAAATTGGAAGAATATACAAATCTTTTACATTCACTCCTAAAATATGCATTGAATGAATTGAAAAAAAGAACCAAAATCTTTGTAAAGTCGATGGAAGTCCTAGAACTGCTTTCGCTATACTAACTTGTCACACTGTTGATGGAATATTGAGGCTTCAGTTCTTAAAATACATACAATTAGGAACAGTTCTTTCGATTTCAATTTACTTAAGGTGATTGGCTGCATTATTATTGCATCTGTCAAAAAGCTTGTTAAGACTTCAGAAGGAAATTTTCTGCCCATCTTTTGACTAATTATTGTAATTTTCAGTATTTCGGTCAATATCGGGGAAAAAAACGAAAGAAAAATATGAAAATGAAATAAATGTTCAAGCAACTAAAAAGATGTTCAAATACAGTTTTGCAGATTGAATCAACAGTCAATCAACGTAGCACATTGTCTTCTCCAACATCAAAAGATTGTATTTGAAATTATCATAATATTACTAAGGAGAGAAGGATTGAAAAGGTGGTGAAAAAATTTAGAAAAATGTTTAAAAAATGTTTTGAAGAAAAGTAAAGAGTCTTAGTAAAACCTAAAACAAGCAGATAGGCACCGCAATAGTGCCGCCTATATAAAGAACAATGTTGGCATAATGTATAATTTTTGTTTCTTTGGTTTGTCTTAGACCAGGGCACTTCGTATCGAAGGAGTTGTCGTAGAAACTTCGAAAAGGGCTTATTCGATTGAAAATTGAAAGGGTTAGTGCCCTTTTTAATATCCGAAAGTGATTGGAGGGCAACTAACCCCCTCCCATGCCCATCATTACCCCAAACACGTCCAATCAAAATTGAGATAGCCATTTTGTTCAGCATAGTTAAAAGTTCCAGGAATTATGTCTTTGAGGATGGCAACCCCACACAGCCCTCAGGGAAAGGGCTGTAAGTCATGCCTTGGGGGCATATAAGGTTTTTATAGAAACCGCTGTCGCAGAAACTTCAAAAAGGGCTCTTCGATTGGAGATTGAGAGGGCTTGTGCCCTTTTCAATACTCAAAAGTCATCGGAGGGCAAATGCCCCCCTCCACGCCCATTATATCCCCAAACACTTCGGATCAAAATTTTGACATATAAAATTTGATATACATCTAACCCATCCGGAATAGATGGGCTTAATCTTAGGGCTGTAAATGCTATCCTAGTTTATATATTACCTTGTCTACTTCATTTATAAATCTATCATTCCAGACTGGTGAATTCCCTAGTCGTCAACAAAGGAGAACTATCGAATTGGCGGCCGATTTCGTTATTGCCTACTTTGTCTAAAATCTATGAAAAGATAATTCACAGAAGACTTCATGAATATTTGGATAAATTAGGAATATTATGTGACAGCCAATTCAAATTCCGCAGTAAACATTCTACTAGCCATGCTGTTCATCATCTTCTGGATGTAGTCAATGGAGTTCTAGAAAAAGGTTTCATTCCTTTAACGATCTTTGTTGAAGTCAAAAAAGCCTTCGACACTGTGGATTTTGAGTTTTTGCTGTGTCGCCTGTCTAGTCTGGGGATTAAAGATGTTTGCTTGGATTGGTTTAGATCATATTTATATGGAAGGTCAACTAAGGTAATGTTAGGTGACATCGTTAGTGGAGTCTATCCTGTAACATGTGGAGTTCCACAGGGCTCAGTCCTGGGTCCGTTACTCTTTCTCGTATTCGTCAGTACTCTGAGGCTTTACATGCCTGAAGCAACTGTTACAGCATTTGCAGATGATACTGCTTTGATGATTTTTGCACGGTCACGGGAAGAACTAGTGGATAAAGCAAACCGAACACTGGAAAAACTTTTGGTGTTTACTCCTAGAGTTACCTTGCTGTTAATACTTCTAAGACAAATTATATGATTTTTAGTAGGATAGAAAAATTGTAAATAGTACTTCTATAGTATTTAAAAATTTGTCGCGTTCACAGGTTTCTGAACATAAATATTTGGGATTTTATGTTGATAATAATTTTAGTTGAAAGAAACACATAAATATGATTTCTTCTACACTTGCACGAGGTCTTGGAGTGATGCGGCGTTTGAAACATGTGTTACCTTTAACTGTTTTAAGAAATGTATATCATACTGTTTTTCATTCTTTTATTGTTTATGGTTGCTGTATTTATGCATCTGATTTTCTTCAAATATTAAAAGACTGCAGATTCTTCAGAATAAGGGGCTTCGAGTACTAGGTGAGTTTATTCAGTATGAGCACACGCGTGAATGTTTTATGAGTTTTAGGATTTTAAATGTCCATCAGATCAGGGACGATCAGGTGGGAGCGTTTACTCACCATGTACTTAATAGATTATCTCCTGAATATTTTAGAGATTTTTAAAAGTTTAATTCAGATTATCGTCAGCATAGGACTAGAGGTCGTGGAAGCTTAGTCTCAGAAGTAAGGAGTACGAGTCGATCGAGTTTAGTAATTACAAATTATGCAGTTAATTTGTGGAATGGTTTCTTGGAGAGCATTACAGAGTTAGAAAACCAGTTTCGGTTTAAAATTAGATTAAAAAAGTTTTTGTTGGGTGGGAATTGAGCATATTTGATGGTTGTTTTTAATATTTTTTGATTTTTTGGGGTTTATTTTGTGGGTATTTTTTTTTATTCGGGAGATTTGAACAGTACTGAATGGTATGACTGAGCAGGAAGAGTGAATGAGTTTGGTTTATGATGAAAGACTGTGTGACGCTGCTCAAGCCACAATAGTGGTTTAACAAAGCGTCACACGTTCTTACCATTTTCTACGTTTGGTTGATAATGTTATTTTAAAAATGTGGTAAGTGCCAGTTAAGTATGATGTAATTATTAGTTGAAAATGAAATCCATCTCAACTCATCTCATCTCATCTCATTAATAAAATTTCAAGAAGTATGTGAATACACAGGTTATCAAAAGAGCAAATCGACTATGTCCTAGCAATGGCTAATTGTATTAAGTTGAGTAGTTACACTGCTGCCGTGACTACTATTATAACTATACCTAAGAGTATGAAGGTGAAATTTTCAGAGAATATTTCGGAAAATTTCTGCTGTACGGATGACAAACTGCCATCCGTATAAAGGTTGTCAAAAGGACATATCAGCAATATCTTAGGAACAGTTTCACGTGTGAAATTAAAACTTAAAACGCTTGTTGTGGGGGATGTTGAACTAGCCAAAAGATAATATTTACATCATAAGACTACTGCTTCTACACCTAAAACTACTGCTACTGCTACTATTATTATTCCTGCTACTACAACTACTGCTACTAAAGCTAAAACTACTACTATTAACTCTACTCCTACTGCTACTACTATAACTACTGGTGCTACTACTACTTCTAATAAACCTAAGGGTATTAGGGCGAAAATTTCGGGCAATATTGTAACTGTATTGAAATAAATCGAAACGCACAATGCCCACATAGGTTGTTAAGAAGACATATCAGCGATGCTGCCCGGTTGATGGCATTAAGTCAAAGTTTTCATCGTGTGTTGTAGGGGGTGTTGAAAAAAGAAAGGTGCTATGTGCATACTGCATCTACTGCTACTACACAAGCTAAGGGTATTTAGGTGAAGCTTTCAAGGAATACTTAGGCGGATGTTGAACTAAATCAAAACGAACTATGATCATGTAGATTGACAATAGGGTGAAAAAGCAATATCACAATAACAGCTTATATTATTAATTTAGACCTTTCAGGGTATGTTGTGACACATTTTGAACGAGCCAGATGACACTATGTGTACATTTTGATACTACTTCAACGGTTACTGCAACTAATTACACTGAAGGCATTAAGTTGAAACGTTTTTGGTGGAGTTTCAATTAAACGGAAAAACTATGTGTATGCAAGTATTAAAAGGGTATATAAACAATATCATAAGCAGCGCTGCTCTATTATAGCTAGTAGTATCATTGATATTTGAAAGGAGCTAATGTGGTTGGAAATTCAAAGTTCTAGTACGCTTTTTAAGAGTCAAAAGTGATTTAGCTTATAATTTTCTAAACACTTCCAATGAATATTTAAGATAGCCATTTTTTTGTGCATAGCTGAACGGTCTTTTAGCTGTATCTCTAGTGCTATTGCGTAGGTTAATCCCCCACGGTTATACAACTTGCACATTATGTTTAAAAACTAAATGTTGCCTTAAGATTAAATCAAAAACACTGTGTGTACTACGTTCAAACTTTCGGTGCTGCTTCTATTACTACTTCTGCTCTTAAAGTTTAACTAAACCAAAAGGGCGGAAGTGTATCCAAGCTGCCAAAGAGTATAGATAGATTTTTTTGCGAATGGTATTAATCTTTACTTTTCTGGTCAACTAAATGAGGTATAAAACTACATTAAACACTACTATTTGTGTCCAGAAAGGGTGTATGTTGTTAAAACTCGTTGAAAAATTTTCTCCAGCATAAAAATAGCAGGCCCAACTATAAATTCTTAAAGAAAAACCGAAAATATTTGAACTATTATTTTCTTCTTTCCTGAAAAGACTATGTCAATACAAAACGAACAGAAATTGACTAAATAAACTTTTTCTACAAAACAAGATTTTCAAAGAAAAGTAAAGAACTCCATTAAACCAAAAATGATCCAAAATAGAATCAAACAATCTACCAACCGAAAACTACCACAAATCATCATCGATAAATAAATGAAACCCAAAATGAACAGAAATTACAATAAATAACGGAGTCTAACTAAAAAACGAGCAGAAATTTCGGACTTTCGGACTAACCTTCGGTAGTTGAGTTTCGGGCATACGGATCACATGACCGACCTATCTCCGCTTGCTATATTTGATCACTTTGGTTACCAGTGGCTGAGATGTCTTCTGTCGTGTAGTAGCGTTTGTTACTTTTTGTATATTATGAATCCGCCTTAAACACATATTTTCGAACGCGAGAAGTTTCTTTTAAAGTATTTGATCTATGTGCCAAGTGTCAGAACCATAGCAAATAATTAAGAGGACGTTGCTGTTGAACAGCTTTAATTGAACTATTCTTAATTTGACTTCTCACGATCCTGAATTGTGGATGGTACCACACCTGGTTCCCTTTTACTGGTTACACCTTTTACTGGTTCAAATCTGACATAAAAACAATAAGGAAATACAACAATTGGTTAAAAGAGCTAGGGTATTTGACCACTTTTACAGCCATACGCTTAATAAATAATGCAATAATGCAACAAAAAGATTTGTTGATTGACGTCACACACCCACAAAAAGGCAATTAAAACATACTGGCTTTCTTTTATTATGTTACTAAACATTGCTTATTGATATTGATATTACTTAACATTGGCTTCGAAGCAAAACCATTTCAATCCACAATGTTACACACACAAGATAAATTGAGATTTCAGTGTTTTCCAACAAGACTTCCCAAGCTATTTTGAATTATCATTTTTAATAATATGTTTAGTCGACTTAAAAAAAGAAAGAAAAAAGCATTGCATATATTAAATATGTAACCTAACCTAGGTACAACCCCCCCCCCCCCTTAAACCCCAAAAAACCACAGTGTAATATCGTATACGCAATGAAAATCTTGCTATCATTGCCTACTCTATAACAGTTAAGACGTCAAAAACGGGTTTTATCATTGTCTATTCTATAATGAAAAACGAGGCGATTTTTGGCCAGTTAGAAAAAAAAGCGAAAAGACAAAGCAGATATTTCGGCAAGGAACTCCGCCAAGCTGTCATTCCGGCTCAACACACACAAAAAAAAAGCTTTTGAAGTTAATTTCTTAGTTTTTTCGCTTTCGCTTTTTTTCAACTGGATGGTGCTTTGTTTTTATTAAAAATTTCGTCAAGACTATTTCTCATTTTCATGTTTATATGCATTTATAATATCTTAGCAAGGAATATGTATTGAATTCCATGACAATGAATTCTACGAGTAACTCATTGATGCAATTCCAGTGACAGCACTACACCTTAAAAAATTAATTTAATCTTATAATAACCCCCCGCTCCCAGCCGATTTTTTTAATAGAGATCTACAAATGAATTACAGATCTGCATATCTCAGGGGTAGGGAACATAAAATTAGGTGATTTAGAATTTATTTGCTAAGACAGTAAGAATGGGGTGCATAGGAAAGAAGAAGGGCTAATGATGAATAAAGAAGCGGCTAAGACTTGTTTATGTTGGGAAGGTATCAATAACAGAATACTAGTTACTCGTTTTACGACCAAAAAGTGCAGGGAATTAGCCATAGTAGCATATGCCCCTCTTCAACCGACACATGGGGATAGTAGTGACTCAGATGAGTTTTAAATGCAGCTACAGGGACAATTAGACAGGTCCCCTGGTAGAAATATGGTATTTTTATTAGGGGATTTTAATGCCCAGATTAGAAAAAATAGGGAAAAATGGTATCCTTAACCAGGAAAATTTGGTGTATGAAAAGAAAATTAACGGTTATAGGCTGCTGCAATTTTTGAAGTATAACAATCTCGTTATAACCAATGCAGTATTTGGAAGCAAAATGGCCCATAAGTTAAATGCTATCCACATGATGGTGGGACAGCAAACTTTGTTGATTATGTTATTGTAAACCGAAGACTGGCAGGACCAATGCAAAATACTAAGCAATATATGAGTGTTGCTATTATTGTTAATAGTAAAGATTACCATCTATTAGTGTCTTGGGTTAATTCAAAGCTGAAACTTAGAAAGGGTAACTACCTTCCAGAAGGTTACAACATCGGTTGACTCCAGGAAGAGGATTTGAGAGAAATTTTCCAAGAACAGCCGAATAGTGAAGTGGAGAGTCTAAAATTTGAAAACAGAGATGATGGATAGAATAATTTTAGAAAAATACTTTGTGAAGCAGCAGACAGTGTCTTAGGGAAGAAATTTAGAAACGCAGCTGGGAATATCAGTAAAAATGTTTTGAGTTTAGAAGAGAGGAGGAGGGGCTTGTAAAAGAAATATTTGAGTGATGGATGGTACGAAAATAAGAGGAATATAAGGCAAGTGCAGAAATTATTAACTGAGGAGGCGTGAAGTAGAGGTCATGGATAAAATTGCTAAGGATGTGGAAAATGCGGCCAGACGGCCTGATAGCACAATACTGTAATGATTTGAGAGGGAGCAGTCAATATAGACTTGTCGTAGTTAAAGATAGGAGCAATACCACAATTAGTGATAAGTTAAGAGTTAAAGAGAGATAGGCATAACAATTTGAAAATGTGATAAACCTTGCTAACGTCACAAGAAAAGGCAGAGAGAAGAATGAAAGAGTTTGTGACACTTTGGAAGTGAAGGAATGTTTATTTTGTGAGGATGAATTAGCAATAGTACAAAAAGGATTAAAAAATTATTCGGCTCCAGGTAGGCTACTGATAGTATTAATGAATTTTTTAAATATGGTGGTTGTAAAGTTAAAGATAACTTTCTGAAGATTATGAATATAATTTTCGCAAAAGGGGAAGTAGCCTACCTGGGGATTTTAGGAAAACTTTATATACACCCCACTATAAGATAGGTAATGAGAGTGAGTGTGGTAATTATAAAGGCATTAGCTTGGTTTCTGTCCGAAGCAAATTGGTTAGTATGGCAATACTTTTTAGACGTAGAGATGTTGTAGATAAAGTTTTAAGAGAAGTACAGTGTGGTTTTAGGAAGGGAAAAGGATGCGTTGACCAAATCTTCACCATTAGAATAATAATTGAGAAGTACCTGAGTCATAAGACTCCTTTAGTCCTTAGTTTTATAAGTTTAGAGCAAGTGTTTGATTCAGCCAATAGAAGGGCTTTAGCGAAGTTTCTACCCATGTATGGTATACCTGATAAATACATTAAAGTGATTACTACGGTGTACGAGAATAACATTGCTGCGGTTAAGGTAGGAAACAACGTTAGTAGTTGGTTTCGTATTGAATCAGGAGTCAAACAGGGTTGCGTTCCATGCCCATTTATGTGGATCATTTTGATGGATTTTTCCTTAAAGAGAAAAGCAAAGGCTATGGAAGAGTACGGAATCAAATAGGCAAGTAAAAATTTCTTAGACTTAAACTATGTTGATGATTTGAGCGTTTTAGATGAAAATGTTATAAAAATGAATTAGTTTTTGGATATTTTGAGAGTTCAGGGTGGAGGAATAGGTTTGAAAACTAATGTTCAGAAAACTAACTCGCAAGGACTTGGAATAAGGTAAGGTGGAGAGGTAATGTTGGGTAACGAGAAGATCAATCAAGTGGACATCTTGACATATCTAATTAATACTATTATTAAAGACGGTGGGCAAAGTGAAGATGATAAAAGTAGAATAGCCAAGGTCCAGGACATTTTCTCACGGTTGAAAAAGTTTGAAAGAACAGGGAGATAAGTCAGCGACCAAGATTACAATACTGGAAGCTACAGTAATGACGGTGGTCAAGCATAGTTCTTAGTGTGGGCGCTCCAAAAGACGGGGAAGACCTGTTAGGTTTTTTCCAGAGTAATTGTTTATGGATTGATTTAGGTATACGTCTGACTGACCGTATTTCAAACAGTAGACTCTACGATGGTTTAATCCTGCTTCCTAGGGCTATAATGAGAGAAAGCTTGAGATGGCTACGACACGTTTTGCGGATGAAGGAGGACAGATTGTCAAATATCTTCCTTGTCAGCCAACCATCTAGGACTTAATGAAGAGCAGGTGATCACCGAATGTGGTAAGACGAGGATGTAGGGAAAGATTTAAGGGACATGGAAACTTCCTTGGAGGATGTAAAGAGAGAGGCTTTGAATCGATTGGGATGGAGGGGGTGCGTGCGTAGCTGTGTTGGCGTCAGGTGGCTTGACGCTGCAATGATTTGTAGTTAGTAGTAGTAGTAATTACTGCAGAAAAGTATTATTTCTGAAAAGTTTAGACTGCATTTTTGAAGTCACCCTGACAATTTGCATGTGTAAGTATTAGTAAGTAAGTGACAATTTGTATACAATAAGCCGCATTACAAACAGGGTACAATTAAGCAAGACAACAATAATAGCAAAGATTAGAATCTGTGCAAAGCAAAAATAGGAAGATCATAATAGAAGAATCAAGTAAGGATTTTCTGAGTACATTTTGAGAATCAAAGTCAAATGAGCAATAGGCCTGATAAAATTTTTAATACTGGTAAGAACAGTCCCGTTTTCTTTACATATAAATTTTCCCGCATTATGGGGACATATCATAGAGATTTCTTTACACATTATTTTCTCTCACACCTATCTTATTAAACGAGCAATAGTTATATACACCTATATATGTAAATTTTTCTCGAAAACGTCACTACATGTTTTTCAGAAAATTGGCAGAGTCCCATTTTCCGTTATTAAAACAATCTAGATAGGTCACGACTCTGGGAAAATTCGTTTCCCGCTCCAAACCCCCTTTATATTTTCATAAATCGTCTGCTGAATGAAATTAGAGCTCCCTGAGGGTTAAAAGCCTCGAGCACAAATAGGAGGAGTTTTAAAACACAATTTGTTTTGTTGACATAGATGTTGTTTCTGAGCTTTTAGAGAGAGACATTCCGGTTTGATAGCGAGTTTGTGAAGCGAGTCTCGGATTCTTAATTTCTTTGAATCAACTGTGATGCATTGCAAGAGAAAAATTACAATATCATTTGATCTACCAGAGATCGAGCTCTGCTCAGTCATTACCGTTTGTTTAATAAGATTGTTCGTAATAAGGTAATTGTTCGTATTCCGACTTAAAGCCAGACACTGATAAAAGAAGAGACTGTATCGGCTTGAAACTGATGAGGGAAGAATTTAGTCCGGTTTTCCACTTTAAGGTTTCCTCCCTACAATGGGCTATTTGAGGTCTTCTGCGAGTGATCTTTTCCATGCAGGGATTTGGGGATTTTTACAAGTTTTTGGGATTTTTTACGGGATTTCTACGATATATCACTTCAAATGTGTGAAGATTATTCACAATGAGGTTCATTATTCAGTCATTTTCAACGGTATTTTCTGTTCCAGAGTGATTGAATGGCAATTGCGTCATTACTACTCCTAAAAGTTCCCAAACTGGGTTAATCAAATTTGTAAGCATCGATTGCTTAATTAATTAGCCACCTTGCTTAATGCTATGTAACAGAACAGGTCAATGGAACTTTGAACAACAAGAGTAAGAGAGTCATCAGTTAGAGTAAACGATATTAAATGATAAGTATTTCGAAAGAGATTTTAAAAATGTCTCCTTAAGCATAACAATTTTCAAATTCGTCGACCATTCATCCTAAGTTATTGCTAAAATTTGAGGATGCAACTGGAAGTGACATCAATGGAAGTCGTAGTCTGTTCCTTCATAGAATTTGTCCAGTACGATTTTCTTTTGATCCAAAACGCTGCAATCTAATCCCAATTTTACAGAAACGGACACAATTTTACTGTAGTTCTGGTATTTTTTTCCGTAGTACTACATAAGCTTCATTGAAACATTGACTGAACTCGGTAAAAATGATCGATCAGTCAGCAAAATCGATTGAATCCCATCGAATGATTTGGCTAATGATACATGTGGTTATGACTACCGTATTGGAAGAGCAAGTCAGCTATATTGATTAATTCAATGAAAATTAATTACAACTAGATGCCTAAGGTAAGTCGAGAAGTGAAATGAAAGTAAGCGTAATTAAATTGTCTTAATTTGAGCAGCCTTACAATTCATACGTAGTTGAAGGTTTGTAATTTCTATTTTTCAGATCCAGTTTCCAAAAACGTCATCTTCCGTATAAGCTCCCTTGTCCTAAATTGCTGCGGGTGATCTATCTAGCGAATGGGTCAAGATCATAGGCAGCGCAATAGCGGTGCCTAAGAAAAGAACGATGTTGGCACAAGGTATTATTATTTTTTTTTTCCTTTAGACCAGGGCACTTCGTGTCGAAGGAGTTGCCGTAGAAATTTCGAAAAGGGCTCATTCGATTGGAAATTGGAGTGGCCTGTACCCTTTTTAATAGTCGAATGTGATTGGAAGGCAACTAACATCCCTTCCACGTCCACCATTTCACCAAACACATCCAATCAAAATTTTGAGATAGTCATTTTTTTCAGCGTAGTTCATTTCCAGATAGATAATATGTTTTTTAGGAGGGCACTCCCCCACAGCCCTCAGGGCAAGGGTTTTACGTTATACCCTGGGGTAATATAAGAATGATGTTGGCCCAATGTATTATTCATTATTTTTTCCTTTAGACCAGGGCACTTCGTATCGAAGAAGTTGTCGTAGAAACTTCGAAAAGAGCTCATTCAATTGGAAATTGGAGTGGCTTGTGCCCTTTTTAATAGTCAAAAGTGATTGGAAGGCAACTAACACCCCTTCCACGCCCACCATTTCTCGAAACACATCCAATCAAAATTTTGAGATAGCCATTTTTTTCAGCGTTGTTGATTTCCACATAGAAATTATGACTTTGAGGAAGACACTCCCCCACAGTCCTAAGGGCAAGGGCTGTAAGTTATGTCCTGGGGGCATATAAGGTTTTTATAGAAAGCGTTGTCGTAGAAACTTAAAAAAAGGCTCATTCGATTGGAAATTCAAAGGGCTAGTGCCCTTTTTAATAGTCGAAAGTGATTGGAGGGCAACTAGCCCCCTCTCAGGCCCACCTTTTCCCCAAACACATCCAGTCAAAATTTTGAGATAGCCATTTCGTTCAACGTAGTTGAAAGTTCTGAAAAGTAGGTCTTTGAGGATGACAACCCCCCACAGCCCTCAGGGCAAGGGTTGTAAGTCATGCCCTGGGGGCATATAAGTTTTATAGAAAGCGTTGTCGTAGAAACTTCAGAAAGGGCTCATTCGATTGGAAACTGAATGGCTAGTGCCCTTTTTAATAGTCAAAAGTGATTGGAAGGCAACTAACACCCCTTCTGCGCCCACCATTTACCCAAACACATCCAATAGAAATTTTGAGATAGCCATTTTGTTCCACACAGTTGAAAGTTTTGGAAATTATCCCTTTGAGCAGGACACTCCCCCTACAGTCTTCAGGGCAAGGGTTATAAGTTATGCCCTGGGGGCATATAAGGTTTTATTGAAATCTTTGTCGTAGAAACTTGAAAAAGGGCTCATTTGATTGGAAATTCAAAGGGCTAGTGCCTTTTTTTAATAGTCGAAAATGATTTGAGGGCAACTAACCCCCCTCTCACACCCGCCTTTTCCCCAAACACCTCCAATCAAAATTTTCAGATAGCCATTTTGTTCGACGTAGTACAAAGTTTTGGAAATCAGTTCTTTCAGGATCAAAATCCCTCCCCCCACAGCCCTCAGGGCAAGGTTTGTAAGTTATGCCCTGGGGGCATATAAGGTTTTTATAGAAAGCGATGTTGTAGAATCTTCAAAAAGGACTCATTCAATTGGAAATTGAAAGGGCTACTATCTTTTTTAATAGTTGAAAATGATTGGAGAGCAACTAACGCCCCTTCACGCCCACCATTTCCCAAAACACATCCAATCAAAACTTTGAGCTATCCATTTTGTTTAATATAGTTAAAATTTCTGGAAATTAAGTCTTTGAGGATGACAACCCCCTCACAGCCCTTAGGGTAGGGGTTGTAATTTATGCCCTGGGGGAATATAAGGTGTTTATAGAAAGCGTTGTCGTAGAAACTCAAAAAGGGCTCATTCGATTGGAAATCGAAAGACCTAGTGCCCTTTTTAATAGTCGAAAGTGATTGGAAGGCTTGACATTTTTATAGTAAAGATTGGTGTGGGTACAATGTATTATTATTTTTTTTGTTGTTTAGACCAGGCACTTCGTATCGAAACTAATCCCCCTCCCAGCCCCACCCTTCCATATGCCCATTATGTTTAAAAACTAAATGTTGTCTTAGGATTAAATCAAAATACACTGTGTTAATACTAATTCCCAATAAGGCATCTCAGCAGTATCCCAAGAACTACTGAGGGTATTATGTTCAAACTTTCGGGGCTACTTCTGCTCTTAAAATTTAGCCAAATCAAAATAGCGTCAGTGTATCCAAGCTATCAAGGAAAGTAAACATATTTTTTTGCGAGTGGTACGGTATCAAGTTTTCCATTTCAGGTCAACTAGAGGAGGTATGAAACTAAATTAAACAGTACTATTTGTGTCCAAATTTTTAAAAGGGTGTATGTTGGTAAAAATTGCTGAAAAGTATTCTCCAGCATACAAATAGCAGGCCAAACTATAAAGTCTTAAAAAACGAAAATTAAAGTATTATTTTCTTTTTCTCTGAAAAGACTATGTCAATATAAAACAAACAGAAATTAATTAAAAATACTATTTCCACAAAATAAGTTTTTCAAAGAAAAGTAAAGAACTCCTTTAAACCAAAAATGAGCAAAAATAAAATCAAATAATCTACCAATCGTGAAACTACCACAAATCAGCATCGATAAATAAATGGAATCCAAGACGAACAGTAATTACAATAAATAACCGAGTCAAACTCAAAACGAGCAGAAATTAACATGAATTTCAAAACCCCTAACCCTTCCCAAGGCCAGAACATAATTTGCACTTTACTGAAAAAAATACAAATGAATGTGCATTGTCAGCTTAATATACATATACTGATATTTAGTAATCAAAACGTTAATATTATTTGATTTATTAAAGTTATAAAAGTAAAAACATTGATGTTTTTGCTCCTAACTTCTCAACAGTCCCAATGTGAAGTCTCAAACGTTATTTTGCACATTCTACTATGGAATAAATTATTATTACAGTTTATGCTCATTAATACTTCGAAGCTGTTCCATGGTTCAGTGAAATCATTAATTCATTACAGAATCTTACATTTCTCAAAGATTCAACATGGAACATCTATAGCTTCTTACAATCCATGAGGAAGCAAAAAAGTGTGAAAGAAAAATAGAAGAAAAGTAATTGAAAATGAAAAATCCATATTCTTTTGAAGAAATGAGGGGCATAAGGATTAAACAAAAAAAAATCTACGAAGGAAACAAAAGTTCTTCACAAATGAGCACATACAGCCAATTAACTTTTAACATTTGAAGGTGCAATTTTATCTCTTAGAGACCAGACACAACTGCATAGCAATCAAAGTAGATTACAACTTGAGAACAAACTGTAGTAGCCTAGAGCAAGACCGTATCCAGGATTTTCGTCCAGGGGGGGGGAGGGCACGAAGAAAAAAAAAATTAATTTGTTGATATGTATTTTGTTGCGTTTTTACGGGTCGGACAAATATTTCAGGGGTTCAAACACTGTAACCACATTTGGATACGGTCTTGGTCTACAGTGATGACAAAAATGAATAAAAAGAAAAATATTTGCAGATGAAAATTTTAATGTAATTCTCGAACATATAAAATAACCAAGATTCCATTAAAACGAAACTAAGAATTGCTTACTTAAATGATGAATATATCTATCTAAATTGAAGTCTAAATCTCAAAATTATACAAACCATAAACAAATTAAACAAATGAAAAAAAAAAAAAACACAAGCCCAGATCACTATTAAAACACACTAAGGAAAAGAAAACCATTCCAACAATTGCAAAAATTAAAAAGGTTCACGTTAAAAATATCTAGATAATAAATACGTGCGCTACATAATTTTTTTATTTGAATCATAAAGCCAGAACAGTTCCAAAATCTTGTTTTGGACAATATTAATCATTAGTTACTAATTTGAAAAAAATCTTGTTATTAAAGAAGGTTCAAACATAGGATTTTAAGTAATTTTGACGGGATTTTCCACTAATGAACCTTATGCTGATATTATGATCTATATATCACCGTACTTATGATTATGATTCATGATTATGCTGATACAAAATTGCTTCCATCTTGTTGGCAACGGATAATAATACTCCTCATCAGCTTAGCCAACGCGGTACAATTGTACTATTTTTGTTACAATTTTTAGATCCTGGTACAATGCGGTACATTTGAATATTTTTTGGTACAATAAGATTTTCCGGTATATTTTGGTTTTACTTGCTCCTTTCTGACTAGGATATCAGTTCAAGTTTCACTTTATCAAATATTTTCTTCTTGCTGCGGCAAATTTTTAACCTGCTGTTCATACGATAGAAACTAATATCTTGTGGTACAATTTTAGTCGGAAAACTGGTAGAGTTTATTTCAAAGCGTTGGCATCAATGGTCCTCATCGACGATGTGATGAAAGAGCATCTATGGTTGGTTACTGGTCTCAAAAAAGTAAAACTTTATCAGTGAGAAGAAGAAGAAGATAGTTTAATGGATAAAATATATGTATTTTAAGGTTTCCATTGTAAAATTATAATAATAATCATAACAGAAACAGTGAAGACATAGAAAAATGGGGGAGGGAGAAGGTCCACATCGATGATTTGGCAACAGGATATCAGCGGTTGGCTGCTGGTCTCGAACAGTATGATTTTATCAGTAAGAAGGTGACAATGACAATCTATTAAATGAAAGGTATTATGAACAAATATAGAAAAGGTAAAAAAAAAAATAAAAAATTGTGAAGCCTTCAATTGTGAAGCCTTCAAAGTGTCAACTTCAATTGTTTAAAAAGAAAACAACTTTTTTTTAACGCCGTTTTTCTCAGAACCGTTTCCTCGTAATATTCTCTGCCTGACCTATATTCAGTATCAAACTGCAAAACTAAGGTTGATAGTTGATTTTATTATATTGAGCAGAGACTACCTACCACAAATTCATACAATTGTTTTTGTTCAATTCGTCTCTAATTAATTCACTTTTTTTCACTCGTATCAAATTTTACATCGACACCATCGAAACATTACTTTATAGTAAAAAATATCAAACAGAACATATTAGCACTTTATTTATACTATTGTAAGCCACACTGTCGCTTTTTGAAAATTTTTGAAACATTCCAAAACCTGGAACACACATGTTTCCAAACAAAAATTTTTTCACCAGCAATAACCTTTAGGATAATCTCGACTAGCTTAATGATTAATGCATTTGTGTAAGTCGAAATTCAACTAAAAAGTGTATCAAAAATTGAATTAGAAAAACTTCTTGAATTGAATTAGAATTAGAAAGAAAGAATTGAATTAGAAAGAAACAATTAATCGAAAATATCGTTTATACGATATTTTCGATTAATTGTTTCTTTCGGCCTTATTTCTTTCCAACAAAGTATTGTGTTCAAACCAACAATGTGACATACCCAAAATTCTGAAACGGGTTTCAAATACTTTGAAACGGAACAAATATTCTATAATCCAAATCATAGAAACAAGCTTTAAAATTAGGATATTTAGTTAAATAATATGCCTTCTTTTTGATAAATTTTACACTGAATTATAGTAGGTAGCTTTTGATCTAGACCACTCAAATTCCACTCAAATATCTTAGAGTACAGTCTAGTATGGAGTATAGACTCGATATGGGAACTAGGAAAATCAGGCCATCAAAATAAACGAAGCTATCTTAGTGTATAGTCTAGTATAGAATATAGACTCGATATGGGAACTAGAAAAATCAGGCCATCAAATTTAACGAAGCTTTCTTAAGAGTATAGTCCAGTGTAGAATATAGACTCGATATTCGAACTAAGAAAATCAGGCCATTAATATTGACCAACGTATCTTATAGTCTAGTTAAGCGTTCACGACTGGAAAGTCTTTATATCTGTTGTTAACAGTTGGAAAAAAATACTCAACGTTGGATGGAAAGGAGTTATTATATTATTTGGTGTTAAGCGTTATTTTTAGGGAATATCCATGTGTTGGTGCAAATTTTAGTGGTTAATCAACTGCTTTGAAGCAAAACTACACAAATTTATACACCTGACAAATTGGACTTAATCAATCTGGATTTTGAACAGCTCATTTAAAAATTGCAGACTTTATACTTTCGTCGGGAAGCCAATAATTTTAATTTTAATAGAAATACCACTGCCAAAGCAAATATAATCTTCCTTGATAAGCATTGCTATAGCATTTTTCAAAATCCTACTTTTTCTCAAATTTTCAAAATGCCTAATGCAAATCTGAATATATAATTTTCCAGCCTATGATATTGCTTCACAATAAACAAAATATCGACTTTCGTCCCCTGTAAAATGTTTTCTTAAAATGTCCTAAGGGATCCTTGAGTTATATTTTGGGTTAGGGGTATCACCCCCAATCCTTTTCTAGGTAAAATATGATAATATGGTCTTAAAAACACATTAAAAAAATTAAAATATACACCTAGAAACCACCAAGGCACTAAGCTATTATGGAAAGCATATAATGAGCCTGAATTTCCTTTAAATATGGAAATAACTGCTATGATTCTTTTCACAAAAGTTTTGACCTTACTTTTTACATGAAAATCTTACTTTTTAATTCTATAAGACCTTTGACCTTACTTTTTACATGAAAAATATCTCTGAGTATAAAAGAAAACTGACGCCCCTATTGTTACTTCAAATACCTCGAGAAGAGAAAGAGTCCTTTTAGAGTGTTAAACGTTTTTTTTTTAAACTGAAACAAAGAGAATTAACTTCTGCCTTGCTACCATTTGGTTCCATGGCAACACTAAAAAAGCTTCAAATCAAACCTATTCATAATTCACTAAGAGCTACAGTTAATCCGTTAGGGCGTAAAAAAACGAAGGTCAGACACAGGATTTACTCTGCATATTTGTCAAGGTATTTCTTCACAGACTCTCCGTCTCTTGTTAACCATCCAGCATTCAAGCGAATTGATTCTATACATTGTTTCACCGTCATCTCAACACCTAAAATGATTCAATTTTTTAAACAAATAAATAAGATAAATAAACTGGGTGATCTTCAAATATTGAAAGGGATTAAATTTCCGTCCAGAGGTCTAATCGAGTCACAGCCAAAAGGTGTATAAAGGACAATAGCACTTAACGCCCATTAAGCATGTTGATATCCAGCAATCCTTTGCAGTACATGGCCTAATGACAAGAATTACGAAGAAACACTTAACAGCTACCCTACATAAGTACGATTGTACCAGGATACCCAAAGGGGGCAACTAAGATACAAGCTCTTACTTTCGACCAATGTGATTGAGGTTTGACTACCACTCATTACAGATTGGCTGATAATAAAATTCCTGAAACTCCCCCCCCCCCATTTACAAGTCGGATCAAAGATGAAAATGTGTTAGTCTAGCTTTGGGACAAACCTTGACATACATACGAAACTTTAGAAAATTCCATGAAAACCAAAATTTAGCAAAAACTGAATTTTGGGCTAGAGCAATTTTTAGTGAATTATTCCTGGAAAATCTGAATGAAACACAAAGTTTTTACCTCAGGTTCTCAAAGAGACAACTCCATGTTCTACACGATTCCTAAATAACAAGCTTCCAAAGAAACTTATTCTCATTTTTTTTTCTTTCTTGAACAATTTAGCAGGCTAGAAAAAAATAACAAAATTTGTCAAACTTCTTTATCTTATCCTTTACCTTTTCTTACAAATCGCTAATCGCTATAAAAAAAGAATCAACGAAGACAGTTGTGTTGCTGCGCAACACAATGAAATTATTGCATCACAGGAACTGGCTTTTGGTTATGTATCCGTACTTTCTCTTTTTTTATCTAATAATTATTTGTGCTGATGTTGAATTTCATTCTTTTAAATATAAATATATATATATATATATCAGAGTTTTCTATCTTACCCGGCGTGCGTTGCTGCGATCTTAAAAGAAGAGAAATTCAAGGAAAATTCCTCCGCGGAAAAATTCCATCTTGTAGAAAATCCCCCCCCCCCGCAAAAAAATATCCCATTCCCCTTGAAAAATTCCCCCACGTATTAATAACAATCGCAATTGTAATTAAAAAAGTATTTGAAAAATTTCCCACGGAAAATCCCCCCCCCCCGAGGAAAATTCTCCCTTGAAAAAATCTCCCCCTCACTGCGGAAAAATTTCTCAACAATTCCCTTTCGTTGGGGAGCGATTCCATAAATCGAAAAACAAATCGAGAAAGATGATAATGCACTGAATGGATAAACACGAACATGGACTTTTTTCAAACGTCATGCTTTTCACAGTAGATTTAATCCCAGGCTCAATAAAGTTGTCGTTTACCATATATTTATATAAGTTACCTAACTAATTTATTTTGATCACATATGCCAAGAGCCAGAAGAGCATTTGCAAATCAAATACGTTCTAATATGGAAAACTACCCCCCACGGAAATTTTTCATGTGACCAGGATTGCCCATAGGTGCAATGGTCACATGTTGGTCAAAATGTCTCTTCAAAATGTCGGTCACAAAGTTCGAACGTCCTCACAAAATACAAACACTTTTCAGCTGCTGCACAGATTTAAGGTGGACAACAGTTTAAAAAATTTAACACGTTTTGACTCCGCTGTCGCTTATCTTCTAACCCCATTTTTCTTTCTTCTTCATTTTGGATTTTCATTACTTCAGACAATTTGCCAATGCCCTTTCCTTTAGCTTCCCTTATTGGTCTAGTTTTACATGACGGTCCACGTTATAGATTTGTTAATTGTTCAGATGGTGGGACAAAAACCTCTTTTTCTTCCAACGAATTATCATTTATAACAATTGTAAATTTTCATTTTTTGGGTCTTGTCTCATTTGATACCCCAGGTTGTTGATTTTCACCCGTTGTGAATTTAATTCTTTTGGAATGTTCTCTTGCTCTTGTCACGTATGACAGTTCAGGTGGTCCCAAAGATTAATCATTTTAATTCTCATCACTATCATTTTCAATTTTGACACGTTTTGATTCTCTCTGTCGCTTATCTTCTAACCCCCTTTTTCTTTCTTCTTCATTTTGGATTTTCATAACTTCAGACAATTTGCCAATGCCCATTCCTTTAGCTGCCTTTATTGGTCTAGTTTTACATGACGGTCCAGGTTATAGATTTGTTAATTGTTCAGGTGGGGGAGGGGGGGCAAAAACTTCTTTTCCTTCCAACGAATTATATTTTCTTCCAGATTACAATTTCTTCCATACATACTTGTAATACATATTTTCTTCCATACATACTTGTAAATTTTGTTTTTCGGATCTTGTCTCATTTGATGGTCCTAGTTGTTGATTTTCACCCATTGTGAATTTGATTCCAAAGCCCTTTGCTTTAGCTGCCATTATTGGTCTAGTATTACATGATGGTCCAGGCTGTAGATTTGTTCTTTCTTTCAAAACCTTCTTTTTCTTCCAACGAATTATTATTTATAACATTTGTAAATTTTCGTTTTTTTGGGTCTACCTTTAGATAAGTTTTCATAATGATATGCCTTTTCATACTCTTGTCTTTTCAAAGATATTTGATTATTCAAACAAGTACGATTTCTAACACCGATTGTCTACCAAGCTTCAAACTTTTGGTTTTCTTTTTTAAGGTTTTGTATTGATGTTATCTCTTGTTAAAATATATACAAATATTTTAGCAATTACCAGTTTTATGCTGTTTAAACAATTTAATGTCTTTTCATACTGCATATTTTCAAAGATATTTGATTATTCAAGCAGGTCCGATTTCTAACAAATATTTTTACTAAGCTTCAAACTTTTGGTTTTCTTTTTTAAGGTTTTTGAATTGTTGTAATCCCTTGTTAAAATATACACACATATTTCTACAATTACCAGTTTTTTGCTTTTTACGCAATTTAATGTCTTTTCATACTGGGATCTTTTCAAAGATATTTGAATATTGAATTACTTCCGATTTCTAACAACGATTTCTACTAAGCTTCAAACTTTTGGTTTTCTTTTTTAAGGTTTTTGAATTATTTTATTCCCTTGTCAAAATATATACAAATATTTTTGCAATTACCAGTTTTTTGCTCTTTAAGCAATTTAATGTAAACTTTACCATGCATGAAAATCTTCAATTTTTTCACATGAGACAAGTGTGACAACGTCATTGCAACACTGACGTATACAAAAATTACGTCACTCACATAAATATAGCAAAAACTTAAAAAAAAACTTACTAAACTTACTAAACGTAAAAAAAGAAACTTTAAAAAACGCGTCAAAAATTTGTTTATATATTTGTTAAGTTTTTACGGGTCACACAAGGATTCGGGGAGGGGGGGGGGGGGTTCAAACACCTACCCCTCCCCCTGGATACGGCCTTGAAAGTAGTGTATATACTATTGTTATATACATACTATATAAAATGATGCATTACCTGCTGGATGTTTGCTGAAAAACTCTTCCACTTCTTTCGCACGCTCTTCTGAGGCAAAACTCGAAGTGAAGCTTTGAATTATGTTTCCAATATGCCAAGCACCCTGAAAGATATTTACCTTGCTTTGGATGTACACGTAAATTAGTACATACCCAGGGTGCCAGAGAGCAGGGTGTTTGGGGTATCATACTCCAAACGCCCTGCTTTCTGATTAGATACTAGTCTTCTAGCGCGTATAAAATGTCACTTGTCCTACTCTTCCTAGAAATCATACATATCAACTTAATACTTATGTTTTCAATTAATTTCAATACGGTACCCTAAATCTATGAAAACTGGGAAAATGGTGGACATCATAGAAGTCTTCTGTCTGATAAAATACCACCTCCAACACATTTTTTAAACTCTAAAATTCTCTTACTCCCAGGGCTCCTTAAGTAGTGTTCTTCGAAATCCCTACTTATTCCCCCACTAACACCCATAAAGAACAGCCTCAAACATTTTTAGTATAATTCTTAATTTCAATTACTAGTTCTGCCACCCTCCTTGTCACCCTCCCCATGTTTTATACTTTGTTTTACCCACTTACCCCCCCCCCCCCCAAAAAAAAAACACACACACACACTTTATGGCATTTTTATTTTGTTTCAATACATACCATTTTTGTTTTGTTTTTAATAATTCTTCAGTTCTCTATTTAATCTATTGCCTTGACCAAGGTTTTTTTTTCTTTTAAGCTTATTTTCTGACAAAAGAATATACATCACAGTATTGATTAAAGACACTTTTGTCGAGTGATTTGTAGTGTGACAAGATACTGAGATCCAACACAGTTTGGTTGTGGTAGTCGTTCTAATAAAAAAAAAAATATAACTAATTATTTGACCCGTTACAGGTTTTATCACCGTTCAGTTCCCACAAACATTAATTGAAAGTCATCATCAAGATCAGGGCTGACATATGGCCTATTTGGAAAACTCTACCTGATTTTTAGACCCAATACTTCCGCATCATTGATATCAGAGTCGGCTTTTTTCTATAACTGATGATTACAGAATTATAATTGACGTCGCCAAGCTAAAACATTTTTTCAAACTTGCTAACTTTTGTTCATAGACATATTGAAAAATTTCATCACCAAGCAAGAATTTTACAAGCAAAATTATCGGAGCTTGTCCCAGTCTGGCGTTAACGCTCAGTGGCCTTCTACTGGTTATAACATTACACATATTATACAGCATTAAAGAACCTAACTCAAGCAAAATAGAACACAAGTAGGGTTCATCAATGGTCAAAACGTTAATTCTTTGATTTAATAAAATTAGATTTGAAAGGGTGCAACGGACTGTAGATAATAATAAAAGTGAGCATTTTTGTTTTACCAACTACTTCAATTTTTAGTTTCCAATAAATAAAGAGTTATCACTTGACTTACTTGACTTAAGTCCCATCCGTCCTTGAAGGTCGTCTTGGGGCCTCTTTCTTCGTAACGGCGTGGATGTGCCTTTTGTATGCTTCACGGTCTTCTGCTAGGCGAAGAAGGTCCGAGAGGCGGTGAGGTGCAAAATTTTCCTTCCACCTTTTTGGGGGACGACCACGAGGACGAGAACCGTGAATTTGGCCTTCGAAGGTGATTTTTGGGAGACGGGACCGACTCATCCGTTGTATGTGACCGAGCCATCGAAGTTGCTGGAGCTGGATCTTCATGAGAATTGTTTGTTGTACTTTAAGGCGATCGAGAAGTTCGACATTTGAGATTCTGTCAAGGTAAGTGATCCCGCCGATGCGGCGGAGGCACTTAATTTCAAATGCTGCAAGTCGACGGTTGTCATTTACCTTCAGTGTCCATATTTCACATGAGTAGATTGCGATGGGGATGATCAGGGTATCAAAAAGTCGTGTCTTAAGCCGCAGAGACAAATCCTTGCTTCGCCATATGGGCATAAGGGCCTTGAAACTGGAACTCGCGAGGGCGAGACGTCTTTTAATGTATTTTGATAGACTGTTGTCGCTGGTGATCAGACTACCGAGGCAAGGGAACTCGTCAACCCACTGGATATTCTCTCCATTAATTTTCAGGTCTGGCTTAACTGTATCCTGTGGCTTTCGTGAGCAGCACATAGCCTTTGTTTTTGATACATTTATGATCATTCCAAAAGAACTAGTGGCTTCGAAGACGTCGTTAGCAACGGCTTGTAGATCCTCGGGTGTTTCAGCAATTTCGTCGATATCGTCGGCGTAGGCTAGCTTATCTATCTGAACACCCCCTATATGCGCGCCACAAGTTGTTTCCACCAGGGATAAGACTGCTGTGAGGAAAAGGTTGAACAGCTCTGGAGACAAAAGGCATCCTTGAAGGACACCTGCGGAAGTCTGGAAACTGTCAGTGAGACCTTCACTAGTCATGACGCGACTCCCAAATTTTGAGTACATATCCTTGATAAGATCTACTAGGTTTCGTGGGATTCCGTAATGGAGGAGAATATGCCATAGGCCATTTCTCCAAATAAGGTCAAATGCTTGCCTAAAGTCGATGAAGAGCTGATACAGGCCGCGACCGAATTCCAGATATGTCTCTAAAATTTGGCGAACAGTGAAAATTTGATCAACGGTCGATCTCCCAGGGCGGTATTCTTGAATGACTAAGGATGACACGGCTCTGATCCGTTGGAGTATGATTCGGGTGAAGATCTTGGCAGTTTGACTTGTTAGGCTAATAGGACGGTAATTATCACATACTGCCTTTGACCCCTTCTTGTGTAGTGGAACAATTGTGGCTTCACACCAAGAAGTTGGGAAATGACTCTTTTGCCAGGCACCGGATACAATCTTGTGGAAAAGATCTATAAGTGGTTCACACCGGACTTTCAGCAGTTCTGCCTGTATCCCGTCCGGGCCAGGGGCCTTGTTAGTCTTCAGCACTTGGATGGCATCCTCGACCTCAGAACGGAGAGGAGGTGGGCTGGGGTCTGAGACAGTAACGGGAAAGAGGTCCAGGACAGCAGGGTTTGGAAAGATATCAGGTTTAAGCTTTTCTTTGAAATGCTCCATCCATCTCGATCGGATACCTTCTGTGCTTTGTATCTGGGAGCCATTTTTATCTAGCAGTGCACAAGAACTGAGGCTTTTCTTGCTTGTTAGCTCACGAACTCTCTTATACATGAAGTATGAATCGCCTCTCTTAAAATCAGCCTCACACTGTTCACATTTGTCTTTAATGTAGGTGCGATGGGCTCTACGGGTGGCTTTTTCTACAGCACGCTTCAACTGCTTATATCTGTCCCTGCTCTCTCTGTCTGACCTGTTATTGTGTTTTCGTTTCTCAGCACATAATAAAATGATTTCGTTCGTTATCCAAGGTTTTTTATCACCCTTTTTGGTTCCTAGGGCGGACATCGCTACTTTGCTGATGATCTTAGAGGAGTCTGTGACCAGTTTATCGATATCCTCTTTAGATAGAGTTACAGGAATATTAGAAAGAAGGTCCGATATTTGAGTAGACAGTTCATCGATGTAGGTTTGGCGAGTTTGAGTGTCTTTGAGAAGATGTGTGTTGAAACGAGCGGGTCTATTATTCAGCTTTGCGAAAGATTTCAGGCGTATCTTTAGTGCAG
>JAQQPU010004171.1:8797-19486 GCA_029168905.1 Artemia sp. Kazakhstan ARC1039 | reverse complement strand
ATATATCCCATACATCATTAATCAGAACAGCAACGCTCACTAAAAAAAACCATAAATATGGAAATACTGTATAATATTTTTGAAAGTTTTATCGTTTAATTATCTTGTTGACAGGAATTGATTCAATTATTTAATATACTCTTATCCCTAGACATCAGGAAACCCATCCTTTACATTTTTACATTTGAAATGCAAATTTCTCTCGATCCCCTATTTCTATCCCGTTAATCATAAATATTAAAAGAATTTACAAAGGATCTAATACTTTTTACCCCTGAGAATGTATTCTTGATGTGCTTAACTATATCACTTTGAATGACCTAAGCCTATGCAACTATTTGTATATTTTATTACAATTCAGCGACAAGTTTTTGGTTTAGTGATTTCTAAAGCATACATTTTTTATTTTAATTTAAAATCTGAAATATGAAGGCAAGCGAGTGTTTCTCATTATAAAACAAACAGTCAGCAAGTTTCACTGAAAGGTGATAAGTTTTATATTTAGTTTTGTAAGCACACACTATTTTGTCTCATAGCTAGGAATCGAGCTGAAACTCTTTGAAGACCTTTTAAGGGTGAGGGGGGGGGGGACTGGCATAATTAGACTTGTAATTTTGTGTTTGAGGTAACTGGCAACAACATTTTTCTTTCTTCCTCTCCTTCTTGACTGGTTTTATGTGAAACACTATTTTACTTACCGGGAATTTTTGAATAAGACCTTCATGCTTTTCTTTGTAATAGTTCCAGGCAAGCTCCTGCCCAAGCTGTGAACTCGCAACAGCACCAAGTAGCAATACTGATTCTTGTTTCCGCACATGTTCCTAGACAAAATTAGAAAGTTTAAAACTGAATGAAAGTCAAATGCAACTGGGGCCAGTGATAAATGATATTTGAGGTTTTGTCGCGAAACCATTTTTAAGATCAAATCAGGCAATCACGATTCCAATACAGTCTGAAAACTTTAATACATGCAAAATGTGTTAAGATCAACAAAAAAAAAAGCAAAAATGAAAAAAAGAGAATTGTCAAAAAAAAAATCGACATTCTCAGTCTGTCTTCAGTACCAAGTGAAATCAGAACACAGAAGAAAACATAATGAAACTTTGCAGAAAAAGTACGTAGAAAAAAAGAGCACACAAAAACAAAGAATAAGATATTATGATCAAATTAAAGTAAAGGACAGAAGAATATACAAAGAATAGAATACTAATTGAATACTAATAGAACAATAGAATACTAATTACTCATTTTATGACTAAAAAGTTCAGGGTATCAATTATAATAGTATATGCCCCTGCAGAACCAACTGACGGACATACTAGTGACTCAGATGAATTTTACTAATCGGTATCAAAAATTCATATTCTAGGGGGTAGGAAACATGAAATTAGGTGGTATAGAATTTGTTCCATGCAGGAAGGATAGGATACATAGGTAGGGAGTAGGACTCATGATGAATAAGGAAGCTGCTAAATCTTGCTTAGGTTGGGAAGGTATTAATAATAGAATGCTAGTTGCTCATTTTATGACTTAAAAGTTCAGGCTATCAGTTATAGTAGTATATGCCTCTGTAGAACCGACTGGCGGAGATACTAGTTACTCAGATAAATTTTACTTACAGTTAAAGGAGCAAATAGACAGGGTCCGAGGTAAAAATAAGATGTTTTTATTAAAAGATTTTAACGCCCAGGTCAGTAGAAATAGGGATAGATGGTAACCCAGCCTAGGTAAATATGGTGAAGGTAAAGAAAACAGTAATGGCTACAGACTCTTGCAATTTTGTAGGTATAACAATCAAGTTGTAACCTATACGGTGTTTGGTCATAAAATGGCCCATAAGCTAACATGGTGTTCACATGATGGTAAGACAGCAAACCTTATTGATTATGTTATAGTAAACCGAAGACTGACAGGATCAATAGAAGATACTAGGGTATATAGGAGTGCTGTTATTGATGTTCAAAGTTAAGATCGCCATCTTGTAATCTCTATGGTTAATTTAAAGCTGAAATTCCGGAAGGCTAATTACCTCCCAGGAGGTTATGATGTTGGTAGACTCCAGGACGAGAATTTTAGAAAAAAAAACTGTGAAGTTGCTGATGGTGTCTTAGGGAAGAAAGTTAGGACTGCAACTAGGAATATTAGTGAAAAAGTTTTATCATAGGCAGCGAAATAGCGCTGCCTAAGTAAAGAACGATGTGGGCACAATGTATTCTTTATTTTTTTTTCCCTCCATACCCGGGCACTTCGTATCGAAGGAGTTGTCATAGAAACTTCGAATAGGGCTCATTCGATTGGAAATTGGAGTGGCTAGTGCCCTTTTTAATAGTCGAAAGTGATTGGAGGACATCTAGCCCCCCAACGCCCATCATTCCCCAAAACACATCCAATCAAAATTTTGAGATAGCCATTTTGTTCAGCGTAGTTGATTTCCAGATAGAAATTGTGTTTTTGAGGAGTACACTCCCCCATAGCCTTCAGGGCAAGGGTTGTAAGTTATGCCCTGGGGGCATATAAGGTTTTTATAGAAGGCGTTGACGTAGAAACTTCAAAAAAATTCGATTTAAAATTCAAAGAGCTAGTGCCCTTTTTAATAGTTGAAAGTGATTGGAGGGCAACTAGTCCCCCCAACGCCCATCATTCCCCCAAACACATCCAATCAAAATTTTGAGATAGCCATTTTATTCAGCGTAGTTGAGTTCCAGATAGAAAATATGTTTTTGAGGAGGACAATCCCCCACAACCCTCGGGGCAAGGGTTTTCAGTTACGCCCTGAGGGAATATAAGAAGGATGTTTGCACAATGTATCATTTATTATTTTTTCCTTTAGAGCAGGGCACTTCGTATCGAAGAAGTTATCGTATAAACTTCGAAAAGGGCTCATTCAATTGGAAATTGGAGTGGCTTGTGCCCCTTTTAATAGTCGAAAGTGATTGGAGAGCAACTAGCCCCCCCCCCCACGCCCATCATTCCCCAATCACATCTAATCAAAATTTTGAGATAGCCATTTTGTTCAGCGTAATTGATTTCCAGATAAAAAAAAATTTGGGGGAGGACACTCCCCCACAGCCTTCAGGGGAAGGGTTGTAAGTTATGCTCTGGGGACATATAAGGTTTTTATAGAAGGCGTTGTCGTAGAAACTTCAAAAAAGGCTCATTCAATTGGAAATTCAAAGGGTTAGTGCCCTTTTTAATAGTCGAAAGTGATTGGAGGGCAACTAACTTACCTCTCACGCCCACCTTTTCCCCAAACACATCCAATCAAAATTTTGAGATAGCCATTTTATTCAACGTAGTTTTAAGTTCTGTAACTTAGGTCTTTGAGTAACTTAGGTCATCTGTAACTTAGGTCTTTGAACGCGTTGTCGTAGAAACTTCAAAAAGGGCTCATTGGATTAGAAATTGAAATGGCTAGTTCCCTTTTTAACAGTCGAAAGTAATTGGAAGGCACCTAACACCCCTTTCACGCCCACCATTTTCCCCAAACACATCCAATCAAAATTTTGAGATAGCCATTTTGTTCCACGCAGTTAAAGTTCAGGAAATTATGCCTTTGAGCAGGACACTCCCCCCACAGTCTTGAGGGCAAGGGTAATAAGTTATGCCCTGGGGGCATATAAGTTTTTATTGAATTTTGTTCAGTGTTGTGGATTTCGAGATAGAAATTATGTTTTTGAGGAGGACACTCCCCCACAGCCCTCAGGGCAAGGGTTGTAAGTTATGCCCTGGGGGCATATAAGGTTTTTATAGAACGCGTCGTCGTTAAAAATACAAATGAATTTGCATTGTCAGTTTAATATACATATACTGATATTTAGTAATCAAAATGTTAATATTATTTGATTTATTAAAGTTATAAAAGTAAAAACATTTATATTTTTCTCAGTAAAGTGCAAATTATGTTCTGGCCTTGGGAAGACATAGGGGTTTTGAGCCCAACTTATGTTAATTTCTGCTCGTTTTGAGTTTGACTCGGTTATTTATAGTAATTTCTGTTCGATTTGGGTTTCATTTATTTATCGATGCTGATTTGTGGTAGTTTCACGCTTGGTAGATTATTTGATTTTATTTTTGCTCATTTTTTGTTTAATGGAGTTCTTTACTTTTCCTTGAAAAACTTATTTTGTGGAAAAAGTTTTTTTTAATTAATGTCTAATAGAGAGGAGAAAGAACTTGTACAAGAACTATCTGAGAGATATATCACATGAAAACAAAATGAATGTAAAGGAAGTGGAGAAAGCATATGAACTAAGGAGGTGTTAAATGTAGGCCATAGATAGAATTGCCGAGGATCTGGAGGATGCAGCTAGACGGCATAATAGTAAAATATTGCACTGACATGTTAATAAATTGAGAGGGAGTAGTCATTCTGGATGTTTCCCAGTTAAAGATAGGAACGGGGCCACAATTAGTGATAAGGAAAGAGTTAAAGAGAAATGCGCATAACATTTTGAGAATGTGCTAAACCGAGATAGAGTTACAGGAAAAGGTATATAGGAAAAATGAAAAAGTTTGTGATATCTTGGATGTGAAGGAAGATTCGTTTTGTGAGGAAGAATTAGCGAAAGTACTAAAAGGATTGAAAAATCATAAGGCTCCAGGTGCTGATAGGGTGGTAAATGAACTTCTTAAATATGGCGGCTCTGAGGTTAGAAATAAATTACTGAAGATTATGTATATGATTTGGAAAAAGGGGAAGTACCTAACGATTTTAGGAAAATCTTAATTAAACCACTGTATAAGAAAGGTGATAAGAGTGAGTGTGGTAATTATCGGGGCATTAGTCCGGTCTCTGTACGTAGCAAATTACTTAGTAATATGATACTTTTTAGACCGAGAGATACAGAAGACAAAGTTTTGAGAGAAAAACAGTGCGGTTTTAGAAAAGGTAGAGGATGTGTCGACCAAATTTTCACTCTTAGGTTAATAATTGAGAAGTGCCTGAGTTGTCAAATACCTTTGGTCCTCAGTTTTATAGATTATGAGCAAACATTCGATTCTGTTGATAGAAGAGTTTTAGCAAAAGTCTTATCCTTATATGGTATACCAAACAAATACATTAAAGTAATTAGTGCTATGCACTAGAATAACACTGCTGCTGTTAAGGTAGGAAATGAGGTTAGCAGCTGTTTTTGTATTAAATCAGGAATTAAGCAGGGTTGTGTTCTATCCTCCTTTATATAGAGCAGTTTGATTGATTTTTTTCTTAAGGAACACAGGAAAGGCAACGGGAGATATCGGAATAAAATGGGGAGGAAAAAGTCTCCTGGACTTAGATTATGCTGACGGTTTAAGCATCCTAGATGAAAGTGTGAGCAAAATGAATGAAGTTTTAGAGGTTTTGCGAGTTCAGGGTGCTAGAAGAAAATTAATGTTAAGATGACGAAGTCACTAAGGCTAGGAATAAGTGAATTTGAAAAGTTGGCGTTGGGTATTGAAAAGATTGATCAGGTGGACGGCTTCACTTACCTTGGTAGTATTATTAGTAAAGATGGTGGGAGAAGTGAAGATGTTAAAAGTAAAATAGCTAAGGCCCAGGGTGATTTTTTACAGTTAAAAAAAAGTTTGAAAGAATAGGAAGGCAAGTCTGCAAACCCAGATTGGAATATTAGAAGCTATAGTGATGACAGTGGTCAAATATGGCTCTGAAGCATGGGCACTCCAAAAAGCGGATGAAGATTTGCAAAATGTTTTCCAGAGAAATTGCCTACGGATTGTTCTGGTTACCCATATGACTAACCGTATATCAAACAATAGGCTGTACGAAAAAAGTGGTTCGATCCCACTTTCTAGGGATATAATGAAAGAAAGACTGAGATGACTAGGGTACGTTATGAAGGATGACAGATTGCCGAAGATTGTCCTTTTCGGCCAAGCGTCTAGGGCTAAACAGAAAGCACGTCGTCCTCGTCTGGGGTGGGAGGACGTCATAAAGAAAGATTTAAAGTAAATGGGAACTTCCTGGGAGGGTGTAAAAAGGGAGGGTTTGAATAGATTGGGACGGAGGAGGAGCGTGTGTAGCTGTGTTAGCCTCAGGCTACTTGGTGCAGCGGTGAGTTGTTAGTAGTAGTAGAAGAATATACAATCACTACTACTTATAGTTCGAATGATATACAACTGAACAATGTAGTATTCGATAATGACATATGGCAAAAAATGATCATGCCCATAAGAAACTAATTGACAGCAGACACACAAAAAAAAGAGATAAAAGAATCAAGCACAGGGACTAGAAAAAAAACGAAAAACAGAGGCTACGTAGTTCTTTAATATGCGCGGGGCCTTCACTTTACCATCAAATCAATCACCCACTACTCCAAATGTGCTTCCTTTTGAGCTTCCAAATGAGCTTCCTTTAAAGATTACCAGTAAGGACTATGTGCCGACAGATACAAAACAAGTATGAAAAAAATTCATATTGAATAGATAGCCTAGTAGGTTTATAGGTTTATGTCTCGTCATTTGGTATGGGACTTGTCCTCTATTTAATTTTTGATTGGGTTTGAGCTGTTTGGTATTTTTTGTACTATTTAGTTTTTTTCCACAATTTTCCTTACATTTGTTTTTCTTTTCTTAGCACTTAGTCACAGAGGATGAAACTGAGGTTCTAGCCAAAATAATTGCACTGTCTTCTTTTCTTTTTTTACTGGCTGATAGTTTTTTTTCTCATTTTTCTAGATCGCTAGCGCAAGAACAGTCAATCACGGAGGAAGGAAGAGCATGTTGATGAAGATAAATGCCATTTAAGAGACCAAGTGACAAATATATTCATTGGTATATGAAAAACAAGTGAAAATGCGAAGAATAATAAAATAAATAGTGTTAACACTAGTGAGGGAATAAGGGGAGGATGAGAACGAGAAGGTTTGAGGTATTTTCTACAACCTTTACCCCCCCCCCCTCTCTCCAACCCTCCAAATCTAGCTACAGATAAGCAACAATTAGAATTATATTTTGTCAATAAAGATGTATAACTGAAGAAAGTCTTTAATCTTTCTAATCTTCATTAAAAAGCAAAGTATAGATACAATAGTAATAATAACAACTTGGTTTGAACTAGTATACAAATAATATATATAACTAATATATGTAACCATATAATAAATAGCTCTATACTATTATAAATAGTAACTACTGAGTCTTTGAATAACTTACTGATTCTGAAAATTCTAAAACTTTGCGAAGGATACTCTCATCTCTAGCTTGGCCAAAGGCCGAACCGATGCGCTGTCTCTCTTCTGAAGAAGATTCCTCATTAAACAGCTAAAAGGCAAAAAGATTTAATGATTTGAATAGATAAACATCCATAAAAGACAACCAAGGATGCAAGAAAAGGGAAATGGATATATAAAGAGAAAACAAGTGAGAAAGAAACGTTGGAAGGAAATAACGACTAGCATAATAGACCTAAGATCATGCACACTAGCTATGTCCCCAATTTTCATACGAGCAACTGACACTGAAAAAATGTCCTACCATCACGCGTCCATTCTCAGAAACGATATAAAATACTTCAAATAAATATTTATATTCCTTTAGCTGATCAGCAGAGTTAGGCAAGAAATAGCTAATGGAGGTTTAATGGCATGTATATTTTCCCTCGAATTTTTAGGAATATTAATTTAGGTAAATTTTTTTGCTAGATGGCATCATATTTTTTAGGTTGTTAATTAGGTGTTGAAATAAACAGTTGCAAAAGCTGTCTACATTTCCATAAAACTCCAATGGTTGTTAATACTGCTAATTCATCTAAGCACAAGCAGTAAAATTGCTGCAATATTAAAATCAGTGCCTCTTCAGCACTGGGGTGTTAAATTATCAAGAGGAATCATAATTAATATTACACTTCGATCGCACGTATTGTAAAAGTCCAGCTTGTAAAAGTACAATTACTATAATCTGATGAATATCTATCACACGTTGTGTCTCTATGGACCTCGGAGCTAGTTTTTCTCTTGTCGATATCTACCATTATCACAAATTTGTCGATTATTGCCATTCACAAATTTGATTTTAATTTTCAAGTTTTAGTACTCGCGGTCTTACTTGTGGCAAAAGTTGGGTTGAGAAGAATATTTTTAACATGTTGCTAAAGAAGGCAAGCAGGTATAAATTTATTTAATTTATTAAGAACCCGACGAGTTAAAAAAATCATGACGGAGCAAATAAAACAATAAAATACATTTTTTTTTTACTTTTGCCATACACTTTTAACACCCATAATTCCAGTGTCCGGTCTAGAATTAAACGTACTTATTTAATGTTTTTTTTCAATTCATCTAATTCACTTTATGCCCATTATTTGCTTCTCGGTAGCCGTTCTCAAGGTGCCGTGTGTGTTACTTAAGCTAGTTAAGAAACTTAGATTTAAGCTAAACCTCGTAAAGCAACTTAAGTTAGGGTATTCAAATATTACTGGAAACTGGATTCGTTGTAGAACACAAGTCTTATCCAGTCTAGACTATATTCCAGCTTTTTCATAATGGCATTAGCAGTTGTTTTAATAATAGCGATTTAGCAAGAATCAAGAACGACTATTATTGGTATCTGAAGTTTTAGCCTTACATCTCTCTATCTTTCCCTAATCATAAACTAATCACTTTATATTCAGAAACAGGCAACATTCAAACTTTAAGTTCTATTTTACTAAATAAAACGGTGCTAAGTTCTGGCCCGTCTTGTATCTGTTCTGTCTCGTAATTACATGTTTTTGTGTCTTTTGTATATTTGATGATTTTTGTGTTTCTGATAATTTTCGTGTCTTTTGATGATATTTTATTAACTCTTTTATTTTTTTTAATAATTGGTAAAAAATAAATTATTACTTCACCAAATAGAATAGTAATTAAAAAGAGAAAAATTGCACTAAAGTTGACTAATGATTTCCTGAAAATAGTATAGAATGAAACAAATATTTCCAACTCAATTATTTATTTTGTCCAAGAAACATGAGCAATAAACCTTTCCTTGTTAACCAAATCTTTATATTACCAAGAATTAAAAAGGAATAAAAGAGAATCAAGGAATTCTTATTTCCGTAAAAACCATATGGGACTCTCCAATACTTTAACTATTAGATAAATACTACCTTTCCCCCCTTTTTATCATTATTATTTCGTTTAAGAGTTAGTCAATTAAGTATTTTCGATCAAATAATTTATTTTTGGATTTAGAGCAGATTGAGAGCTTAAATTAAGCGTTCCGTATTTCGAAATGTGTCGAAAATGCCAATGACAAGAAAGACGAAAATATAAAACAGGCAGTCTTCTACTTTCGAACATTCTACTTCCGAACAATTTGTTATTTCAAACTATCAAAAACTTGCTATTTTCGAACTAATGAACTAGAAAATTATTCTCTAAACGAATAATTAGAAAACTAAAAAAATTCAAGAACGCAGGAAGATAAAAAAAATAAATAAAAAAAAATAAAATAAAAAATCTTTACCGACAATTAGAAAAAGGTGGTGTTAAACATAGAATCTACAACTATCTAAAGAAAACACCTGAACGCACTTAAACAACTCAATTACGTACACATATCTAAAAAAAACATATGATAGAGGTTAAAAATAGTGGCTCTCCAGAAGGAGATAGGCTGAAAAAAAGGAGATATTTTTAGACTGCTAATCATATGCACATTTTTATGATTTTGTTAAGCGTTTTTGAAAATTGACCCCCCCCCCTATATAAGCTTAGGCTATAGAGCATAAAATAAAAATTGTACAATTAAATCCCTTATTTTATGCTCTTTTTTAAAATATTAATCATTACCCTGACAATGCACCCCCTCCCCCCTTTTGGACACATATATAGAAGTAACGATATATTTGTTTGTTATTCTTTCCATTGGTTGATCCATTCTAAAAACATTTACTCTGTGTGGAATCAGATATATTTAGTTTACTGTAATTGCTGAATTTTCCAAAAAAAAAAAAAAAAAAAAAAAAAAAAAAAAAAAAAAAAAAAAAAAATGTTAGATGAGTTAAAAATGTGAGTATTAATAGAAGGAATATGATTGAACGTGAACGTGGAACGTGAGTATTAATAGAAGTCACTTTGAGGGAGGGGGGTCTGGGGATGGATTGTCGAAAACACGAATAAAACCCTAAAAATGAGCATACAATTGGCAATCTAAAAATGTCTCTTTTTTGTTCTAGCATTTCTGCGTCTGGAGAGCCGCTATTCTTAATCTTTACCAAAACCTTTTAAAATAGTTTTTTTTAAACATGTTTTTTATTTCGCTCTTCTTGCGAACACTTCGACACGCTTCAGAAACAAACATGGTTCCTGAGCATGGTAAGAGCGTGGAGGGTAAGAGTCAAAGAGCAACAAAAAGGCACACCTTTTTCAGGGTTTCACATGTTTCTTTGTCACCAAATGCCATAACAATGCAATAGATAGCAGCCCTAAGGTCAGCTGGAATCAACTCCACGCCACCCAAGTGTCTTTTGAAGCGACGACGCGATTCCTCAAGAACAGATTTGTCACCGGCTAAACCAGCATAAAGCAGGATTCTTGCACGGAATGAACCAGTTGTAACCTCTGAAAAAAAGGAAAAAAGTTGTTTAAAAAATATATATATATATAATATTAATAATTTATTTATTACCCACTATAAAAAAGAAGCGGAGTATATCAAGAACAAAAAAAAAAAAAAAAAAAAAAAAAAAAAAAAAAAAAAAAAAAA
>JAQQPU010004170.1:14461-30718 GCA_029168905.1 Artemia sp. Kazakhstan ARC1039 | reverse complement strand
TAGATATTAGATATTAGATATTCATAGATATTCATAGATATTTTGATTTTCATAGATATTTAGATATTCATAGATATTTATAGATATTAGATATTTATAGATATTCATAGATATTTAGATAATTCATAGATATTTAGATACATAGATATTAGATATTAGATATTCATAGATATTTTGACAAGACATAAACTCCCCGTTCTTCATTACGTTATCCCTCGCCTGTTTTCCACCCATTCCTCCTCTTAAATATCCCTTAATTTGGGCAATCAAATCAATGGCTACTGAATAATATGAAATTTGAATAAAGAATTTTGAACTGGAATTATTAGGGTCCTTGCAGACCCTATGAATTATTAGTGTCTTTAACATTGTAGACTCAGAATCAATTGAGGCTGAAAGATGACTACCAAACTGGCATTTGACTGATGTATTTTGAACTGGAATTATTAGGGTCTTTGCAGACTCTAGGAATTATTAGGGTCGTTGAAATTGTCGAAGAAGGGGGGATTAATTAATTTAACGCTAATTAATTTAACACTGATTTGGCTCGAACATATGAATTAAAGAAAGTCAAAACTTTTATAACAAATTTGTTTTCCCAATTGAAAAAAGGGACGGTATTTATATTTCCTCCTGTCTAATCTAGACCTTCACCCATAACTAAAAGAATATTTGAAAATCCTACCCTTGAGCCGAAATTCAACCCAACTTAAGTGCTATTTACGTAATCCTCCAAGCTTATTTTTGCACACGAATAAAGTCGGGACGGGCTTCGAACCATTTAACGACACAAGAGCTGATTTCTTGGTGAGTGATAACTTGCTAAGCTATAAGAAACTAAACTATTGTAGTTGGTCAAACTATGGATTACTTCTTACCATTTTTTAAACTAATGTAATTTTCCCCCTCACCCTCCTCCTCCACTCTTGATCCCCCCCCCCCCCCCCCACACGCACACACACAAATTCTCTAGCTGAGGTTTGGTTGTGCGCAACTACGGCAGAATGTTTTTTTTTTTAACCCACAGTCATTTACCCATATATTTTACTCTTTTATTTCTCTCCAAAATAATATATCTCTCTCTGCCCCCCCTCTCTCGTTCTCTCTCTTTCTCGCTTGCTTGCTCGTGCTATCTCACTCCCTCTCTCCTTTTTGCACGATATACCTCATAATTTATTTTGTTCAAACTAATTGAATATCTCTTAGCAACTAAATTGTTGTCCACCTTGTGCAGTAGGTTGTCTTGACACTCGATTTCCTGGGAAGCAAAAAAGCTAATTGAGTAATGGCTTTATTGTTTTTTTTTCTGGTTTTCCCAGAACTTTTGTTTTTACTAAGGACGAGCTTTTACTAGCAAGAAACATAGTGCGTAGACTGTCATATGATATACGCCGAGGGGGTTTCCCACTCTCTGCCACCTGGTGTACATTTCCGAGACTCTCTGCGCCACCAGTGACACACGTCTTACCACGCGTGGTACACTTTTGCCACGCTTGGGGTGTGGTACCTGGTGTACACAACCCGGAAATTAGGCTTCTTTTGCCTAATCATGATTGAATCCATTCATTTTGGCTTTGTGACTAAACGGATAGAGAAAAATAGACGAGGTAAAGCGCACTGACGAGGATGAGCTGGGTATAAAAGGCTGGTCGTTTTCCAGCCTTGTAAGATGGTTGTGTATCTCCACTCCACCATCATTCCCTATCCTCACAAGGGAAACTCTACATGCGTGACATCATAGTGACTTCGGGGCGGACCTTTCATGAGCTCACTTAAAGAGAACCGTATGTGTAAACCGTGCAGCAGAGTGACCTTGTTAAATAGCATCCTTAAAGTGAATTATAGCCTAGGAAGCAACACAGCAATGCATGAGTATTTTTCAGTTTGTGATGGAGGAGGAACTTGCGTAGCAGTTACGGCATTATATAGCTCGGTCCTACGATGGGTTGTTAGTAGTAATTACAGATGAAAAAATTAATGTGTTGAACGGGAAATTGCCAATCACTGAGGCTGATTACCGATCGCATCGCTGATTCAAAATAGAGAATTTTAATCAAAATTACCGACATGAATCCGCGTTTTCGGAAATGTTGTCTTTCGTTAATTTCATGTTTTGTTTGTAATAAAGTTGAAGTGACTGAATTAACTAGATAACTGAGGCCGGGGTACTTAAATTGTTAAACCTTACGTTATTGTATCTTATTAAATTTTACAGCATGATTTAATTTTGTTCAAGATTATTTATTATGCTGTATGCTTTACAATTATGCTTTATGCTTTACAATAATAAATTTATAACGTTCAATGTTGGAATTGTTCGATATTTAAGCTCGAACAATTCGTTCGAGCTTATTATTTGTTGTAAGCTCGATGTTAAATATCGAGCTTAAATATTAATTGTTCGATATTATAATAAATTACACCTTATCGCACAGTAAAACCTTTAATTTTGTACATCCTGAGAGAACAAAAGGAAAAAGATTCTTGCGTTGCTAGATTGTTATTATTATTATTATTACAGGATCTCAGGTGGAGAGATTGAAAGTACTGACCGATTCCTGGACCTTGAGAGCCATGGACCTGCTAGCGATAGAACACTGTTTCTAACCCCACCCGATACTACTGGTTTACCTGAGGGTGTCCAGTATACTTATAGTGTGAGTGACTCTTTTCCCTTCTTTTTTACAAAGGCTTATAATTCTATTGTTTTAAAGCAAAAATCAGCTAGAGCTCTATGTAGCTAAATCTCAATATGTGTTTTTTTCGGTCACACATTGTGAAAGTTTCATCTTCTATTATTTCGTGCAATTTGTATATATAAATTTCACTATAAGGACATACAACAAAATATGCGGTCAGAAGAAAAGCAACAGCGAGAATCACAGCAAATCCCAGAAAAATACAAATCCACACGCAATAAGGACCCGCAACGTGTACTTTCGACGGGAAATCCGTTAGTCCCTTCTATGTGTGGATACGGGAGGATTTTATTTCAAAACTCCCAATATAATTTTATTATATTCAAAACTTACAGTTCAATTTATATTACAAAAATGATGTCAACGTCGCCAAGATAGTTTTTTTTTTAATACAGGCGTAGAACCGTGAATAAATGGCGTTCTAAAACTTATAGAAACTAGATTTTGTCAAAAATAAAAGTTTTTTATTGTCTTCTTTCTTCCCAGCATTATGGCTGAACTTGGAGATGTCCATCACCTCCTCTACGAGATAATACACCATTCTCTCTTATTGATTTTTTGTTTCTTAGGGATACTCATTGGTCTGTTACAACTACGCCCGACCTCATATTTTTTTTTCTTTTTTTTCCTTTTTTTTCACTGTAACACTGGGTTTATTTAAAAAAAAATAAAGTATACATCATCGATTCCCTGAAGCATGCTTGTGCGGAAGAAAACCCTCCTAATAAATCAAAAAAAAAAAAAAAAAAAAAAATAGAGCTCAGCTTACCGGACCCGAAAACCAACGAACCTCCAAACAACACCCAACAAAATTATAATATTTATAATCATATTCAGCTGCAACTAAACCCTCCTCAAAAACATAACTTAACTGGCACAGAATAATCCATCCAAAATATACACATCAAAACAATGGTTCTTTAGCACCTTACGAAATTCCTGCAAACCCCCAACATTCCTCAAATCCTCTGGCAAACTCTCCCAAACTAACGGGACAACATGGTGAATTGAAAACCTAGACCTAGACGTGACCATAGCTGGTCTTCGCACCAACTGAGAAGATCGTGTCAAATGATCGTGAATAGTAGACGCAAGACTAAACATTCCTGAGAAACATGATGGTAACTCCGAAGTTAAATATTTAAACATAAACAGAACATTATAGAATACGCATATTCCTGCCAACGGTAGAATTTTGTACTCGCGGTAAAGATGCCTCATTGATACAGATAGTTTAATTTGATTGCCATACAAAACTCTAATTGCCATATTCTGCGTTACATAGAGCGGATGGAGGTGAGTTTCGAATGTTTTCGACCAAACCATACAACAGTAAATGAGATGTGGGTGAACCATAGAAAAATACAACATTCTCAGAATTTCACACGGAAAAAGATACCTAAGTTTACGCATAATACCAAAATTACGAGACAATTTGCTGCTAACAGATGCAATATGGTCTTTAAAACTAAGGCTTTCATCAATACTAACACCTATGTATCTAGTACTAGTAGATCTTACAATAGTATGCTGCCCTACTTCCATTCTATTAATCCATGGATAATGTCCAGTAATTCTACCATAAATCAAAAAATTCGACTTATTATGATTCAGTTTCAATTTATTAACTCGCATCCACTTTTCAATCGAAGAAATACCTTGTTTCAATATAGTCATCAACTCATTTTCAGTTCTAGCAGCTACAGTAAAATGGGCATCATCAGCAAAACATGGTAGAATTCCTTTAGTACCGTAAGTATCAAGGTCTAAAGAACAAGACACATTACTTGAAGCTCTACAAAGGTCATTAATATAAACCAAAAACAATAAAGGACCCAAAACGGAACCCTGGGGTACTCCAATCGAAATATGTTCAATTTTATATGTAACTCCATCCATCACGAAACACTGAGTCCTTCCACTTAGAAAACTAACTACCACTTTTAAAAAATCACCACGTATACCACCACTACTATATAACTTTTGAACTAGTATATCATGATCAACAGATTCAAATGCTTTAATAATATCCAAAAATATCGAAGCTATCTTCAGACCCTTGTCTAAAGCATCATAATAAAAGTTGTTAAAAACAAAACTGCATGCTCTGTAGAATGATGACTCCTAAACCCAAACTGACTAGAACTAGAAAATTGTCTTTTCTCGAAAAAACTTACCATCCTGCTATGAATCAACTTTTCAAACACTCTAGAAATAAATAGCAGTAATGAAACCGGTCTATAATCACTATAACAATTCTTATCCCTTCCTTTAAATATCGGGATAACATTCGCGCACTTTAGACAATCGGGAAATATTCCAGCTTTTAAACAGTTATTTATCAGTCCTAAAAAATGACTAGATATAACAGGTAAAATCGACTTCAAAACCTTCAATGAAATAAAATGGCCTCTTGATGCATCATTTTTCATATTTTTTTATAACATCAAATAATTCATCAGTAATCTCCATCTTGATCAATTACTGGCACCGATGATGACACACGCTGCCCAATAGTAGCGAAGTGATTACACATCTCATCTACAACATTATTATTCATTCCTATATTATCTGGACGGATCAAGACGCTACCAGGGCTAGTCACCGACTTAGTCAATATCCAAGTCTTACTCGGGTTACCCTCAACATTTTTAAACTTAAACTTATAATATTCTACCTTAGCTTGTCGGAGTACAGCATTTAACCTACTATTATAAACTCTATATATTTCTTTATCATGAGGATCATTGCTCCTTGTTGCCAACTTACATAAAAAACGTCTTCTATTAATTGACTGTAACAAACTCTTTGTAATCTAAGGTTTATTCGGAGACACCCTTCTCTTCTGTATTCCTGACACTTCACAACACTCCAACAACGTATCCTTAATCTTACCATGCCAAAGCTCAAACTTCAAATTTAAATCTAACTCTTCTTTTAAAAATTTAAAATCTAACTGTTCTATCCTAAGCTTCAATCTTGAAATAGTATTTGAATCAACTAATAATTTCTTTGGCTTAGGGCGAGCATCACTTAATATTAATATTCTTCAATATACCCGGAACTAATATTGCCAAACCAAAGTGATCCGAAACATCATTTAACACAACACTCGACGAATCATGGGGAACATTCAAGAATACATTATCAATTAGAGATGAAGATGACTCCGTCACTCTAGTACAAATATTTACAGCAGGATGCATCCCATAACCTAACATTCAATTCAAAAAATTCTGGGCTTTTAAATTAGATGCTAACAAATTCAAATCAATGTTGAAATCTCAACACACAAAACACGGCATGTTCTTACGAGTTAGAAGGTCCATTTGTCTCTAATAATTCTAAAAAACAATCTACACTAGCTGAAGGGGGGCGGTAACAAACAACAATAAAAAATGGGTCACCATTCATATCAACCTCCGCAACAAAACACTCAAAAATCATCTCTCTATTAACGGACAAATCATCCCTAACCTTCACATTCAAATCAGTTCTAATATACAGGGCAAGTTCTCCATGCTGATAGTGAGAAAGGTTCTTAACATACATATTAAAATTTAAAATATCCAATAGTCCAGAATTATTATTCATTAACCATGTTTCAGTAAGTGCGAGAATATGAAAATCAGATAGCATACACAGCTCCGACAAACAATCCAATGTACTATTTAACCCCTGACAATTCAGATGAAAAATGCCAAGTTTATCCGGTGCCAGTCTAGCATGTAAATCAACTGGGCACTTATAATTAGCCTTCGGAAAAACATCATCTACCCCCATATCAAAATCCCTGCGAAGTACCCCTAATCCTAAATTCAAAACACTCAATAGATTAATCTCAAGCTAATCCATACGATCATTACGAACAATTACCATTTTTTATAAGTATATATATATAAAAAAAGGAGGATAGTTGCAGCCAAACCTAATCAACTGAATAACTTACTGTAACTCGGAGGGTCCGTTGTCCCGTATCCAACGTAAGTGAAGCTCCGGAAAAAAAACAGGATATAACCTAAGAATAATTAGAAACATATTAACAAAATGATATAAATAAACAAACGAATACAAATAAAGCGAAAAAATTCTCACTAACACTAGCCTGTCACAATACAGGCTTACTGGTTTCATTACTGAATTTCAGAAAATAATAATTGAAGAAAACACAATACTCTACAGGTGTCTACCACTTACCCATTCTAAATTCTAACAAAAACTAAATAAATGAGAAAAAAAAAATGGAACAACTTTTCTTTTCTTTTCCATAAACACAAATACAAAACAAAACAAAAAAAAATATCTTACCAAAATTTTAATTCACCATTCATGATATAACCATCTATTGGTCTCATAACTCAAGGATAAGCTCATTGTAGCCAAATTATGCCGCCACACCATCACGGTCGATCTGTATATATGGTGAAACTGTATTAGAAACCCGTGATGAAACTCCAATAGCATTCAATCTAGATTTCTTTACATACAACTTCCTTCGAGCTTCACGAACTGATATTGGTGCACCATCGCTAACAGATACATTTCTATGGTGTCCAATAACTTTACCTTTGAATTTCTTCCCGTTCTTAAGCACACTGATCTTCGAATCTCGAGAACCAATATCAATTTTAAAATACTATTGCTCCTTACGGACATTACCAACAACTCGAAACCGCGGGACCATGGACAGACCTAGACCCTCCAAACACAACTGGTCAAAAAACGATTCGGCTTGGGTGTTATTTTCACAGGGAGCATTCCAAACGATAAGATTCGTCTCTGTATGTCGATACTCAGATGACATAAGCCGACGAGACAGATCTACACTCCCAATTTATTACTTTTTCTTTTCACTAGTTATAATTGACATTGGATTTCTTAAGCTTTCAACATCAAATTCAAGCTGTGTAACACGCGAACTCGGAGTATTAACTTCTGATTTTAGCTTGGACTGTGTATTTTCCACCGATACCATACGATTCTCTAACACTTTTATGCTATCGTTTATAGAGTCTAGTTTTTTACCATTTTCAGTAAGTATTGTTAGCATCTTAGCAAACTCATCCGCCAGAGTCTTCAGTGAAAAGACATCGTTATTCCCTTCGGATGAAACGGTCGAATTCAACAAACTGTTCTCAACAGACTGAGATCCTACTTGGATGGTCTTAACAATCTTCCTTTTTCGCCCCATGGCAAGTGCAAATAAAATAAAATATATTATCTCTCTTACCTATTCTGGCACCTATTATTTATCCACGTCGATGCGGACGTGCAGTTCGCTAAGCCACCGTTAATTAGGATACGGCTAACACCCCTATCTCCTGCACCGACGACTTCCAACAGCGTTTGAATACCGACGCTACCTCAGGAATCACAGCCAACTTTCAGGAATACTCTGTAGCGTTTGCAAAATTCAACTAATCAAATATTCAAATACTTGCATTTCATTCCACCCCTCAGGGCAAGCGGTAAAGACACCTGAACTACTACTCAATCAGAGCTTGATTCATTGGCTTTGGGCTATTTTCTTTTTTTGTCATAATTAAATGACGTAATCCAAGGTGTATAATCCCAAGCCAATGCAATGTTTCACAATATCTTCACTGTCTAATAAATACACAAATAAACCAATTAAATTCAAAGTTAAATCCAATTTGTGTCCACACAGTTCAAAGGCTAATTCAGTACTGCCTTTTCCAAAAATCGTATGTTTCTATACTACAACTCGGGGGTGAATTCACACAAAAGTCGAGATGATTCAAAATTCCCCTGTGGGTTTAGTATCTTCCGGAGTTGTAATTTCTGTTATTCAATCCTTCTTCGCTCTTCTACCGTATAGAGAAATATATAGACAATTAATTTAGATATATAGAGAAATATAGAGAAATTCTATATTTCTACCTATATTTCTCTAAATATAGAGAAATATAGGTAGAACCGGTAGAACCATATAGTTAGATAGGTAGAACCGTATAGATATATTCGCTCTTCCGTCGGTGTATTCGCTCTACGATGCAGACAATTTTCTGTTCATATCGGGTGTATTCGCTTTACAAAAATGCCCTTAAATAAAAAGAGCATGGGGATTGCTTAGAATATTATTGTTGAGGATTTATAATATTCTAAGGTCTTCACTCCTCCCTTTTTGAAGTTTATAATCAATTTTTTTGGGCATATCTAGTGTTGGACATGTCGTTGGTGTATCCTAGTAGAGATAAAAACAAAGGGAAAAAGAAATCGCAAGATGAAGAAAACGGGACTACGGCCAATAGAAGAAAGAGAAAAACTTGAAGCACGGGAATATTTAGCCGGTATAAAACAAGGCGCCATCAACTTTAAAAATAAAAAAATTTAAACTAACCTAAAACCAAATAAAATCTAAATTCAAGAAAAAAACAATGTACAATTGTTGCTACTGTGACTAGCACCACAAGAGCTAAACAGACTTGCTTCAATGAAACCACTGAAGCGACAGGATGAAAGTAAAACAAAATGATTATTATAATCATTATTATAAATGACTATCATATGATTTTTATATTTTATAATAATGCTAAAATGATTATTATAAATAAAACAAAATGAAATTAATTATTGAGTTGCGAAATAATCCTCTGGTATGCTTCTATTGCTGCTTTTGTCCTATGTACTTATTTAATCTAGCTTGATCTAATCCCCTGGTTTTACTTAGTCTTGTATTTAATCTATTCCCCTGGTGATTTTGTAAAACTTTATTACCCGTATTAGCTATTACCTGTCTGTCTGTTCATGTTTATTTTTGTCTATTTTTGTCTTTTTCTTCTACTGACCGTTGTCTCGTTTATTCTCTTTAAACTCTTTATTAAATTCTACTCCCCTGGGTTTACTTAGTCTTGTATTTAATCTACTCCCCTTGTGATTTTGTAAAACTTTATTACCCGTATTAGCTATTACCTGTCTGTCTATTCCTTTTTATTTTTGTCTATTTCTCTTTCTTCTACTGACTGTAGTCTCGTTTATTTTCTTTAAACTCTTTATTAAACTCTACTCCCCTGGTTTTACTTAGTCTTGTATTTAATCTACTCCCCTTGTGATTTTATAAAGCTTTATTACCCGTATTAGTTATTACCTGTCTGTCTATTCGTTTTTATTTTTGTCTATTTTTGTCTTTTTCTTCTACTGACCGTAGTCTCGTTTATTTTCTTTAAACTCTTTATTAAACTCTACTCCCCTGGTTTTACTTAGTCTTGTATTTAGTCTACTCCCCTTGTGATTTTGTAAAACTTTATTACCCGTATTAGCTATTACTTGTCTGTCTATTCGTTTTTATTTTTGTCTATTTTTGTCTTTTTCTTCTACTGACCGTTGTCTTGTTTCTTTTCTTTAAACTCTTTGTTAAACTCTACTCCCATGGTGATTTTGTTAAACTCTAGTTCCCGGGTGATTTTGTAAAACTAAAATCCGTGTTAGCAATTGGCTAACTCTTCAGAAGAGTTTTATAAATCGCATCAATATTTAAATTATCTGTCTGTCTCTTCATTTGACAGTATTTGCTCCTTCCCTTTTTGAGTTTATTATCAATATGTCAGGCGTGTCCAGCGTTAGACTTGTCGTTGGTAGTTACTGGTTGAGGTCGCTTAAAATATTGTTTTCGGGGGAGATTAATAGTGCTCTAAGGCTCTTCCTCTTTTGAAGTTTATTACCGATGTCTCGGGCATATCCATCATGGTGTATTTTGGTGTATTTGGCGTATTTTGGTGTATAGGGTGTATTATTCTGTTGGTGTACTTTGGTAGAGATTGTCCAGAAAAGCGTTATGTGAGGGACCTGAAGTATTCGAAGGTAGAGTTTATCATTGATGTTTCGGGCATATTGGACATGTTGTTAGTGTATCCTGGTAGAGATTACTTAAGGAATCGTTGTGCGGATGTCAAAAATACTCGAAAGTCTTTGCTCTTCCCCTTTTTAAGTCTTTATACCAATAATTGAGGCATTTCCAGCGTTGAATATGTTGCTTGTATATGCTGGTATGGATTGGTTAAAATAGCGTTTTGGGGGGGGAGGTTTATAGTATTCTAAGGTCCATGCTTCCCCCCTTTTTAAGTTTATTGCCGATGTTTCAGGCATATTAGACACGTTCTAGTGCATCCTAGAAGGGATTGATTAAGAAAGAGTTTTGTGGGGGTCTAAATTCGAAGTTCTTTGCTCATCCCCTTATTAAGTCTTTATACTAATGTTTCAGGCATGTCCATTGTTGAACATGTCGTTGGTATATGCTGGTAGAGATCCTTAAAATATCTTTTGGGTGAAGTTTATAGTATTTTTAAGGGCTTTGCTGCTCCGCTTTTTAAGTTTATTAGCGACGTTTCAGGCATATTTGATATGTTGTTGTATATCGTCTTAGAAGTTGCTTAAAATAGCGTTATATGGGAGTGTATTCGCAGGGCTTTGCTCTTCCGCTTCTTAAATTTGTTATCAATCTTACAGGTATTTCCAACATTGGACGTGACGTTGGTGTATCCTGGTAGAGTGCCAGTATCAATTACTCCTGATGCCCTACCTGGCCAAAAGAATGTCAAACCGAAGTTTTCGTTATCTCAGAGAACTCAGCAGGAGACCAGACTTCTGATTAAAGCAGCTAAACGGCATGCAGACATCCCTATGCTATGGGCGAAACATGTGCTGGCTGCTTGCTTTAGGTTGGCTTCCTGTTTTTCTTTTACTTTATTTATGTATTTCATTTAATTTATTTTTTCTGTTCATTTAATTTATTTATAATTTTGGCTGCATGGAAACAAAAGGAATTAAGCAGGGAGTTTCACCTTCGTCACTAAAAAGAAAAAAGAAAGCGGTGGAAAAAGAAAAAATAAATTTGGTTAGGCATCTAGCGGTGCCTAACTAAATTAGGAATTTAATTTGAATTCAACGTATTAGGGCACACTATCGAAGTTGTCAAGTCTTTTACTTACCTTGAATTTGTCGTCTCGGATAACGGCTCAATTGAAATGGAAGTTCAGTCGCGCATCGCGAAAGCTGCGTCTACTATGGCTCGATTATGCCGTTCCTTGTGGTCAAAGCCCAACATTAGCCGAAAAACAAAAATGCGGATCTACAACACGACCGTACCGCAAGTCCTTCTCTACGGTGCTGAAACTTGGCCGGCAGCTGCTTCTGTTCGTGATGCCATAGATAGGGCCCAAACAAACTTCCTAAGACGAATCGAAGGGATCAAGTGGTACGACTTCGTCTGAAACACCCGACTGCTGACACTATTGGATCAGACCCCCAACTCTCGTCAGCTCGCTATAAGAACTCTACGGTGGTTTGGCCACTTAATTCTCATGCCAGAAGAAGCACCCGCCAGCATACTTTTCAATTTTGATTCCCCTCAACATGGCTGGAAGCGCCCCCGTGGAAGACCGCGGTTCAGGTGGAGGGACAGCCTTATCCAATACTTCTCCATGATAGGTACTGATCTCCAAGAAGCAGTCACGCTTGCGCAGGACCGTTCGGAATGGAGGCAAAAGAGTCACATCTCTCTCTACGCTGGACCACCAGCAGGAGCCTTAAGTCGTAAGTCAAGTCTCTTTTTTGTCGCTTTTGTCTTAGGGAAGAAAATTAGTAACACGGGTAAGAATATTAGTGAAAAGGCTTTAGGTTTAATAGAGAGGAGAAGGGGCTTGTACAAAAATTATCTGAGTGATAGATCATATGAAAAAAGAGGAATGTAAAAAAAGTGAAGATAGCATTAAAATACAGACTAAGACAAGGCCGTGTCCAGTAGTTTTGTTCGGAGGGGGTTTTACTGAAAAAAGATTTTTTTTTTGCGGGGGGGGGGGGGTTACAAAAAAAATACCTCATACAAAATTTGTTTATGTCCATTTTTGTTACGTTTTTACGAGTCAGACAAACATTTCGGGGGGGGGGGGTCAAACCCTCTACCCCCCCCTGGATACGGCCTTGAACTAAGCAGGTGTGAAGAAGGAGGGAAACGCAAACAACGAATATCTGAGCCGAAAGAAGTAAGAGCTTAGATTGAGGTCTTGGCACTTCGATGAGTCAAAAAAGAGGCTTTCTGTATGTGTCCCCCCCCCAACCACTGACAACAGGTATGCTTTTGCTCCATTGCAATCGATCCATTACTAAGGTGTTCTTAAACCGAGTTTATTTCATTAGTGATTGGCTAGCAATATTAAAGTTGACATTTGATGAGAATTGTTTGCCTTCATACCTGAAAACTAAGGCCTGAATTCAGAGATCAGATTAATGCCATAGTAGTTTGGTGACCAAAAATAGGCCTAGAGTGTCATTATAAATACTCCAACTGGTCTCATTTGTCTTTAATTTTTCAGCTTATGGTTTGCACAACTTCCAGCCTATGTAAGGCAATCAAAAAATCCTCATAGAACATTACGGACAGGTTTTGGCGTTTTGCAGAGACTTTCAGCCCTCAAATGTAGTCCTCCAGACGAGACCTGCCACCGGGTTATGATACAGGTAAGTTTCAGGGTTGCATTATAAAGTGGTTACATGTATAAAAACAATTTGTTAGAAGAGAAGGATGGAGCAGAAATTCGTTAAAAAGCACCCAAATCCCAAGAATTATTTAGAAAATGTAGTAAATATTTATATTTCATGAAAATGTCTAGATTTCTGAGGCATGCAGCCCGCATATATGCTATGAGTTATTCTTGCCAGAACCTTAATTTAAATGTAGAATTCATCTATTTTTTAGGCTGACTTGGTAATTCCTTCATTTTTTCTAGAATTTAAATCTATAATCCATCTGTTGCTTAGGCTATCTTGGTAATCCCTTCATGTTTTTTCTGGAATCAAAAAGTTCTTGGTAACGAACTGTAAGTAAGGAGCAACCCGGCTCAATAAGAACAGAAAGTCTAAAAACGGACTTTTGATACCAATAGATATATTAAAAGAATTTGCTTACTATGCTGATTCTAAATATATAAGTTTCATTTAGTTTAGTTTTACCCATCAAAGGCTACGATCCTGAGAAAATTTGTCTGATTTTCTAAAAAAGTCATAGAGTCTTAATGAAAATTTCACCATCAGACTCAGCGTATCAGGGAACCCTATTGTAGAGGTTTCAAGCTCCTATCTGCAAAAATGTGGAACTTTGTATTCTTTGCCAGAAGAAAGATTACGGATGCGTGTTTATCTGTTTTGTTTTTTTTTTCAGGGGTGATCGTATCGACCCAGTGGTGCTAGAATATCGCGAGAGGGCTCATTCAAACGGAAATTAAAAGTTCCAGTGCCCTTTTTAAGTAACCAAGAAGATAGAGGGCAACTAGGCCCCCTTCCACGCCCATTTTTTCTCAAAATCGTCCGATCAAAATTTTGAGATAGCCGTTCTGTTCAGCATAGTTGAAAGGCCGAAAAACTATGCCTTTGGAGATAACATGACCCCCCCCCCCCATAGCCCGTGGGGAAATGTCTTTAAGTTATAAAATTTGCCCATTGTCTACATATAGTATTTGTTATTGGGAAGAATTCATACTTTTTTCGGGTTTGGGCGAATTTTCTGCTAGAGGGATCTTTCACAGGGAGAATTTTCCATGGGGAGGGAAGTTTCTAGGGGTGAATTTTTCAGTAAAATTTTACGCTGGGGAATTTTCCAGAATTCCTGTACGAAATTCTTCTTATGTCTTGCTTTCTCTTTGTCGGCTCAATTCTACGCGTGGAGATCTTAAGGGTAATTGTCCGGGGTAAATTTTCACTGGGATTGAATTGTTTAGAGAATATATCAGTGGGAGGGAGGGATTTTTCCGCGGAGGTGGAGCCAGATTTCCTGGCCTTATTTAAAAAATGACCAGAAATTAAATAAAAAAAAAGTTTTTCCAACTGAAAGTAAGGACAAACATTAAAACTTAAAACCAACACAAATTATAGCGTATATAAGGGGGGTGCCCCCTCCTCAACCCCTCTCTCTGCGCTAACGTTTTAATTTTGTCCCAATTCTTTAATAACGACTCCTGAATCACAAGGTTCGTTTAGTTAGAACAATAACAAGCTTTTTTAAGTACTAAAAAACTGTAGCGTAAGGAGCGAGGTGTTGAGGAGGGGACAACCCCTCCCCCTCATATACGTGATAATTTCTGTTCGTTTTAAGTTTTGATGTTGCTCCTTGCTTTCAGTTGAAAAAATTTGTGTTTTTTTATTTAATCTATTTCTTAAGCCTCTATCTATTTCTTAAGCTAAATTGGTAATCTCTTGTTTTTTTTTCTGAATTTAAATCTAGAATTCATCTATGTATCTTCTTAGGCTAGTTTGGTAATCTCTTCATTTTTTGTCTATTTCTTATACTGACTTGGTAATCCCTTCTTTTTTTCTAGAATTTGAATGTAGAATCCGGCTGTTTCTTTTGCAAACTTGCAATCCCTTCACTTTTTTCTACAATTTAAATCTAGAATCCATCTGTTTCTTAGGCTAACTTGATAATCCCTTAATTTTTTTTCTAGAACTTAAATCCCGAATCCATCTATTTCTTGCGCTGACTTGGTAATTGTTGGAACCCTTGGTCCCAGTTTTTTCAGATAAATGTCTCCCAGATTCATTTCTTTTGGCTTCTTAATTATTTTCCTTCCTTAAGTAATAAATATTAATTTTCCTATTATTTTTTGACGCCATTTTGGGTCCTCTTAACTGCGTACGTGCTTAATAGACCACGAAGGAAATAATTGCGCAGTTAGGGAGGTCGGCCAGTAGATTAGTAAGTCCAAGCATTGGCTGGAAAGATTCATTACCACCCTAGTAACCCCCGCCGCAGCACGCGGCCAGCGGGCTGGGAGGAAGAGTCCATTTTTTAGTTAGTTCTTTTGTACAACGTGTTGTTAATACAGTAACGTTTTTTTTATGTACTCTCTTTAACTTTTCAGCTTAGGTCGAAACTAAAGAGATAGTTAGAAAACCTTATCGGTAAACTTTGGCTTTAAATGTGGCCATAGACCATCCGATCACGTTTGTATACGGAACCGTTGGAGTAACCGCGGAAATCCCACTAATTTGGGGCCAAAGAGGGATCTTCCCCCTCCAGTAAGTGGCATAGCAACTTTTTGCGCCATTTTTGCCTTTAAAAGTAGTGACCCCGCACGATAAACCTCCAATAAGTGGTGGCAGCGAGTTAAGGTCCTATCAGTAAATCTGATAATAAAAGAATTCCGCGCTTTCGAAGAGACAGGTTAATTTGGCCTAGACAGTAGCCTATTGTGGTGGCATATAAAAAGACAAAAATACGCAATTAATTAATAAGAAGGTCTATAATGGGCTATAGCCTTGGTAGACAAATATAAAAAAAATAACGTGAAATTAATGAGTTGAGTTTGCAGTGGGGGAATCTCCGTATTTAAAAGTATCAAACAGTTCGTGGTAACGAACTGTAAGTAAGGAGCGACCCGGCTCAATGGTAACCGAAACTCTAAAAAACGGGATTTTGATACCAATAGATACATCAAAAGAATCAGATTTTAATTCTGATTTCAAATATATAAGTTTCATTAAGTTTAATCTTACCCATCAAAAGTTACGTGCCTGAGAAAATTTGGCTGATTTTCGAAAAAAGGGG
>JAQQPU010004170.1:0-14061 GCA_029168905.1 Artemia sp. Kazakhstan ARC1039 | reverse complement strand
TTACGCTAAAGTTTTTTTATTGTTTAAAAAAATAGAGTTGTGAGAACGTCAAACTTTAGCGTAAAGAGCGAGGCGTTGAGGAGGGGACAGCCCCCTTCATATACGGAATAATTTCTGTTCGTTTTAAGTTTTAACGTCGTTCCTTACTTTCAGTTAAAAAAACTTGTTTTTTTTATTTAATTACAGGGTTTAAGGACAGATAAGAAAACGTTGGAAGTTGGGTTATTATTTGAGTGAAGTGGGGGACTTAGATATATAAGAGCATTGAGGACCGCAAATTAGGAGAATTTGTCAATTTGTGCGCATATTGGACAAGGAAGGTGGGAGGCACCTGTCCTATTGAGTAATCTGCCCAGGAGGAGATTATATTTGGAATGCGAGTATCCAGGGAGGATACGTGATTTGTTTTGCAGGGTAGTTCCCACTAGTGGAACATTCGCGCGGTTTTTCTGATTATTTTCTGGTCCAACCCCTGTTAATTCGTTTTTCGGAGATATAATTCACTCGCGTAAAACTGCTTGTTGTGAAAGAAGTTGTTATTCCCTAATGAAGTCTAGACATTCCGGTTATTTGAAAAATTGTTGAATCTCATTACACGGAGCTGATAATTCACAATAGTAATTGCGTACCATAATTTTTGCGTGACAGTTTTTGAACTTACCAAGATTGCCTAATTGAATAAGAGATATTATAATCGGAAAGAAGTATACGCGATAAAATGAGGGGGCACGAAAAAAACTTAGGAAGGATATGTGAAAAAACAAAACGAACTAACCCCTCAGAGGCTGTGCCAAATGAAGGGGAGTTAGGAGTAGCCTATAAAGAAAGAGACAATACGGATAGAGAACGAGCAGACTCAGAAAATGAATTAAGAGAATATAAAGACAGTGATATTCAAAGTAGGCCAAGTAGCAAGAGTAGTAGAAGTTCAATTTCCAGCAGGAGCTCACGAAAAAGCACTAAAATAGGTATGACACAACGACTTTTAAATTTCATAGAGAATGAAAGATTAGCCAGAGAAAAAAAGGAAGAGGCTGATAGGATAGCCAGAGAAAAAAAAAGGAAGAGGCTGATAGGATAGCCAGAGAAAAAAAGGAAGAGGCTGATAGAATAGCCAGAGAACGAAAAAAGGAGAATGATAAAATAGCTAGAGAGAAAGAAGAAAGATATCACCAAGAGTTTAAAAGAACCATGATAGGTCTAATAGAAGCCCGCTGGGGAATTCCAGAAAGTGAGATTTTATCACAACTAACTTCTAGGCTGTCAGATAGCCATAATAATTTGTCTAAGAATCAATCGCGAGAAAAAGAAAATTACCAGACATTAAACATTTTTACGGGAAAACATGATACTTCGTTGACAAGGCGGGAAGGTGAACCGGCCTATAAAACAAATGGGAAGGCTGTGCCACCCTATCGGAAAAACGAAATACATGATACGCGTGTTCAAAATGTTGATAATCCACAAAGGGGTGCGGAAATAAATAAACAAGATAATATTGAAAATAAGACGCGCGAAATTGATTTTTCAGGAAAATTTGCAAATAATAGAAAACTTGAGAACACTTTTAATGAATATGAGACGCGAACAAGTACAGGCGAAAATGAAACACCGATTGTACCAGAGAAAAAGGAGACAAAATTTATTGTACGCGCTTTTCCTCGGAAAATTCGAGAAATTTTAGTAGGATATGAAAAACCAAATGCCGGAGTGCAATTCCCATTGATGATGAAATATTTGTTTCTGCGGTAAGAATAAAGAAGACTAAAAGAGAGAAAAAAGATATTAAACGGAGATACAATGAAGAAATGCAGTCAAGGATGAACACTGAAGTCCAATTCAGATTTCATGACGATTTATTTAATGCTACTACAAAACAAAAGAAAACTAAGAGAGAGAAAAGAGATATTAAACGGAGCTACAATGAAATTATTCAGTCAATGATAGTGGACACTGGAGTCCAAATTAGATATAACGGTGATTTATTATTTTGCGCGAATGACAGAATTGAGAAAAGTAGAGACGAAAAGAGGAATGCAAAGAAGAGACAAAATTTGGAGATTCAGCCTGCAGTGGCGAAAAACAAAAAAATGTTGGATGGGCTGTGCCTTGAAAACATGGATAATAAGGGGGAAAAAGAGGTCAAAGACCCATGGGGAATAAAAGAAGATGGTTACAAAATAGAGATGAATGAACTTTAAGGGGTTGGGGGAAAGTTAGGAGATTGTTGAATGTCGAGTCGGATTGGAAAAATTTGGAAACGAATCTGAAATTAGTATTATCAATTCAAAAGATATGTCGATCCTTTATGAGGGGGAGGAATCCCTTGGGGAAGATCCCCTGCGGGAAGTCGCAAAAGGTAGCCATTTTCGTCAATGCACAACTGGTGGACAAGTTGTGATCCCTTTACCGAGATTTTGCCTTTCTGATCTGGAGTCTTTGGGGGATACTCTCTCCCAGTCCCTTCATACTTCACCTAAACCTTTGTCCAGTAACCCTATTCATAGCTGTTATTCTTCATGGGAGTCGACAAGTATTTCCGGCAAATTGTATTCAGTGGGAGATGTATCCAAATTTCATTTTCAATTAGCATCAACGTATATTCTTCAGTTAATTATCCCAGGGGAGGGAAACCAGAAAAAAGCGATTCATGGTTCGCTCAGATTTTTGCTTCATTTTCCTAAACCCTTGTCGTTTTCACAGGCCTGTGTATTTTCGGCCTTAGACTATTTGAAATTATGCCAAGGGGCAATTTACTTTTTTTTATCGAGATTTGGGGTTCTTTCCACAGATGGAAATTAAGAGGCGAGTGCAGCCAATTTTTCACGATGGCTGGCATCATCATATGTGCCAGAAATTGATTCTCTGCTCCTCTCAAATGTAAATTCGTGAGAGCAAGAAAATTTTTGTTTTTGATTGTGCTGTGCACAATGAATTTCTACGAGTCCCGAGGACAACATCCTGCAATTATTTCCAACGGAGGAGGAAGAGAAGCTACTGAAAAACGAGGAAAACTTTATAGTACCCCACACTACTCGGCAAGGCAGAAACCCTCGCACGGCAGGAGCTATAAGAAGGAAGTAAACAGGAAGACCGGAGCAAGAGGAAGAAAAATTTAGTGTTTATTTTGATTTGATTTTATGTCTGAGTTTCCAGCCAATCCACCGGAGATACGGGCCATTTATCTTAGGAGGAAGGTGTTGGAACCCTTGGTCCCAGTTTTTTCAGATAAATGTCCCTCCCAGATTCATTCCTTTTGGCCCCTTAATTATTTTCCTTCCTTATGTAATAAATATTAATTTTCCTATTATTTTTTGACGCCATTTTGGGTCCTCTTAACTGCGTACGTGCTTAATAGACCACGAGGGAAAGAATTGCGCAGTTAGGGAGGTCGGCCAGTAGATTAGTAAGTCCAAGGATTGGCTGGAAAGATTCATTACCACCCTAGTAACCCCCGCCGCAGCACGCGGCTAGCGGGCTGGGAGGAAGAGTCCATTTTTTAGTTAGTTCTTTTGTACAACGTGTTGTTAATACAGTAACGTTTTTTTTATGTACTCTCTTTAACTTTTCAGCTTAGGTCGAAACTAAAGAGATAGTTAGAAAACCTTATCGGTAAACTTTGGCTTTAAATGTGGCCATAGACCATCCAATCACGTTTGTATACGGAACCGTTGGAGTAACCGCGGAAATCCCACTAATTTGGGGCCAAAGAGGGATTTTCCCCCTCCAGTAAGTGGCATAGCAACTCTTTGCGCCATTTTTGCCTTTAAAAGTGGTGACCCCGCACGATAAACCTCCAATAGTAATCCCTTCGTTTTTTTCTAGAATTTAAGTCTAGAATCTATCTGTTTCTTAGGCTGACTTGGTTATCCCCTATTTTTTTCCGGAATTTAAATCTAGAATCCATCTATTTCTTAGACTGACTCGGTAATCCCTTCATATTTTTCCTATGATCTAAACCTAAATTCCATCTATTTCTTAAGCTAACTTGATAATCCTTTCATTTTTTTTCTAGTATTTAAATCTAGAATGCATCGTTTCTTAGGCGGACTTGGTAATCCCTTCTTTTTTTTTCCTAGAATTGTATCTAAAATTCATGTGTTTCTTAGTTTAACTTTGTAATCGCTTATTTTTATGCGGAAGGAAATAGGTCCCTCAGCTAGGCTAGCAAGAAGGAATCTGTTGTTTTTCGGGAGGGAGCAGGCCAATTTGTTAAGCATTAAGAAAGCAGGTAAATATTATCAAATTATAGAAAGTAGGCCAAAATTATAGAAAGCAAATCAGTAGGCATGATTTGAGACTGGTATAACAAAAGAGAAAATCAGTTCATTAGTTTTTTTTTTAGGGAAATTAAGGTGTCCTCTTTATTACTTCTCAAACACTGATGAGATATTCATCCTCAGACTTCTCTACCTCAAAATCCAATAAGGGAAATCTATTAAGGAAATGTCCAAGTGCCTTTGCACTCCTAATATTAAGAACAAGTGCAAAGAAATCTGGGTTGTCAATTTTACAAGAATAAAATAATAAAAAAGAATAAACTAATAGAAGAATAAAATAATAGAAAAAATAAAATAAAATGGAGGATATTTTAGGGTATAATTTAGAAATGTTTTTTTTTAATTCTACATGCAGAATTTTCTGTTGTAAAATCTCTGGCTATTAGCCCATTTCCATCAATTCGTGAAGCTTGGGGTCACTAGTTATCTCCTTTTTATTCAATTCAGTGTTAGACACGTCAAGTGTGGACAATTTCAGCTGCAACAATTTAAAATGTCTTGTGACATTATTTTGAAACATTATATATTATGTTTTTTTGTTATTGTAAACGCTATTTTAAAAATATTATATGTTTTTGGCTGAAAAGATTGAATAAACCACTCCTCCATACTAGAAAATATTTTGAACAGCCGGAAGGGAGAAAAAAAGTCACCTGTTCAGCCTTTTCCTTCCTCCGAAAGGCAACTTCTTTCCGGGGAATCTGGTCTCACTATACAAATTCCAAAGAGGACACCCTCCTATAAAATGTATCTGAGGTAAAACTCGAATGTTTGGTTCTAGCACTCAAGAAAAAAGATTGTAGCAACGCTGTTTCTTAATTTTTCAATACCAATAACAGATGAATAGCAGTCAACGATGCAACTAAACGAATGTTTCCCAAAAACATCCATCAAACTTAAGCATAAAATAAATAAACTGCTATTTGATTGAATTCTAGAAGTTAGTCCTATTTTTCTTGCCCTTTCTTTGCTTGTTTTCTAACTGCAGTTGAAAGAAGTCCCCGGAAGTGGTACTGAAGTTTTTGATATTGGTGTTTAGTATTAATATTTTTTGTGTTTTATTTATCAGTGTCTATAATAAAACGCCCCCATCCCATTTTACGAAAAAAGAACTTGTTTTTGATATCAAATTAATGCTTGGAGAAAATCGCTCTTCCAAAACTTTTTCTTTACTATTTCAAAGACAAGTAGTTGAGCTAGGTGAATGAACTTTTAGAGATCTTCAGTTTGATATTTTGATACTCCTGAACTTTTCATTCATCTGGCTCAAATACTTTCTTTAAAGTGTCTATGAAAGTTTGTCTGGAAAGTAATTTTGATTTCAGCACTTGCAATCATAATTCAACTAGTCCTGAAAAATAGCCTAGTTCACTTAACCATGGCATAGCTCGAGGTCAGAGGAATAGGGGCAATTTGGAGAAAAGGCAAATTGGAGCAAATTGGCAAATAGGGGCAAATGGGAGAAATCCTGAAGTAGGACTGGGAGTAACTCAAAATCCTCATCCTTTGGCAAACAAACATCTATTATTTGTATTATTTTTCTTTTTTAAATAAGAAATATACTAAAACAGTATCTATACTAACATTTGCATTTCTGATTTTGTGGCTTTTATTTTCAAGTTATGTTGCGAGTATTCTCAGCCAGCTTTGGCGGTGAGAGTTTTCATGGAACTGCGAAAGAGAGGTTTCCAAGCTAATGCCGTAACATATGGTGTTTACCATAGAACAGTTTTGGAAGCGGATTGGCCTCTGGAAACCAATAAAAGTGCCAGTGTTCTCTGGAATAAACTGAGGAATGTGGTGATGGGTGTTACTCAATTTAAAGCTGCCGGCCAAATGAGAGCATCCAAAATGGTGGAAGCTGCAAGTATACAAGATTCAGAAGAACAGACATTGGTTGTAGAAATCCTTGGTATGAACTATAGCTTTTCTTTTACATTTCTCTGTCTTTCTACTCTCTTTCTCTGACCCATTGTGTCTTCGGTTTTATTGCCCTCTCCCTCCTCTCTCTCTATCCGTCTTTTATCTCTTTACTTTCTCCTTAATTTCTTCCTCTCCACCCTCTCTTTCTTTCCCCTTTCCTGTCTTTCTCTCCTCTCTTATTTCCCATCTCCTCTCTCATCACCCTTCTCCTTTTAACCCTATTTCTGTTTTCTCTCCTCCTTACTCTCTCTCTCTCTCTCTCTCTCTCTCTCTCTCTCTCTCTCTCTTCCCTCTTCCCTTCTTGCATTATGATATTCATCTCTTATCTAATTAGACAGAATAGGAACTTATTAGACACTTTGTCTTTGCGTCTTGCTCTAATTACATCTGAAATGAGCAAAATCGTGGCGCAAATTTCCGTAGCTCTTACGGTGGGTTGTTTCGAGCATTCTATTTTTATTGACCTTTTACTACTAGAATTTTCCGTCTACTCTCGGCTGTATCCAGGATTTGTCGAGAGGGGGGGGGGTATTTTTTCGGGGAGGGGGCTTACAAAAAAAAGAAAACCTTAGAAATGCATCAAAAATGCGTTTTGATCTATGTTTATGACGTTTTTATGAATCGGACGAATATTTCAGGGATGGGAAGTTGAACCCCCACCCGTAGTGAACTAAAATAGTTCAATAGTTCGAAAATAGTTAAAACATTTTCTTTTTGTGCGAAACCGATTTGGAAAATTCTTTAAAGCTAACTAATTTTTGATTCCAAGGTCAAAAGGAGTATCCAAGTCATGGCCCTGTCCATGAGAAGGGTTAGGGGCTACGGGGTTTAAACTACACTCCTAAAATTTGTGTCCGACTAATAAAAATGTAACAAATTTTACAAATTATATATAAATTAATATAAACAAATTTTAATGTGTTATTAAAATTTTTTTGTAACCTCCCCTTCCCCCGAACAAAAGTACTGGGTACGCCCCTGATCAAAGTGTAAGCGAAAAGCGATTTTAAAGCCTTTTTGTCACAGCTCATACATGCAAATCAGCAGCTTTGGTCGGGGCGTCAATGGGGGGGGGGGCAGGAGGGGTCTGGGTCTTCATAATATTTTACTTTACTATTTTGGGTCTTCATAATATCCCTCTAGACTTCGAAAAACGTCTTTTTGGGTGTCATTTTCATGGGAAATGACTTTGTGGTGTTCTCATTGATCTTTTAAATTTTTGAACGACAACTTTGCCCCCTGCCCCACAAAAAATGTTTCAATTGGCTCCACTGTTTTTGGTGTACTTCGAAAAATAGTGTCAAACCACGTATGTATGTTTATATATTTTATTTATTGAGATTCCTTTTGTAAAAATCTAAAAAGTATTTTGGTTGCATTCTCGGGTGCCCAAGTTATTTAGTTTAAGGTTTAATCTTATTAATCATCATCGTTTTATTTATAACCCCTTCCCAAAATAAACTGGACTGAGCCCAGAAAAAGACAGAGTAAAAATCAAGAAAAACAAAAAAGAAGTAAGAGATAAAGATATACTTTGACGACTACAAACAAGGGGCAAACAGAAATGACCAAGGATGGGAAGATTTCTGGTATTCAATATAAAAATCATAAATACGCTTCTGAATAACCCCTGCTGGATTTACTGGAGTTACTTGTCCATGTTGGTAGTTCCATTAAATACTTTGCAAATTTAAAATAAAGGCGACGAGCTTGCTTTCTCTCACCACAGCTAAAAAAGACCAAGCACGAGCGAGAGCAAGTAGGTGAGGGATTGTTAGACTATTGTATAACCTAGAACGGTGAACTCTAATCAGATACGAAACGTTTGAAGCCATAGATGCATACGCTGCCTGGATCTTACAAGCGCAGTTTTTGACTACCAGGTTTGTAGCTTCTTTCAGATTTGCTCTAATAGGCATACCGAGGTAAGTAATACTGCTAGCGAAAGGAACTTCAGAGCCGGATAGACTTATTGAACTTGTATTTAATTTATAGTTCAATTGTAGAACGACTGTTTTATCAGACTTAAAACTTAAACCAGTGTATTGTTTAAGATTTACTGGATGCTTTCGTAGTTTTTTTACTGAATGGTTAAAAATTTTTAACATTAAATTTACAATCACTGTAGAATCTCAGTTTATGTGATTGGCTTTTCTGAAATCATTAATGAAATTGGTTGTCAACTAGTTTAAAATATGAATTGGCGAGGTTTGTCAAAGATTATGATATTTATGTTAAAGTCACTATGGCCAAAAGGATGAAGAAAGCAAGAAGTAAAAATAAACATTAAAGTTTTACTGAAGTCCTATTTAACCCAATCCGTTCTAGCTCAAATTCCTTTCAACCCTATCCGGAGCAGTGCACTGTGCATTGCAGGATGCATCAATTTTACTCCTCAAATTGAGTACCAAAACTCCAGAGTTTCATTTGAATGACCCCTCCCCCAACTTTTTTATATAATTTGTTCTACACTATGTGTCCAAGGGATTGTATATGAAGAAGGATATACATTTCTCTTTACCAGGATAATGCTATTGTCTTTATTATGATACGAAGTCGGTATAAAACAAAAAATTAGTACATAAAATAATTTGACAGCTTCATTTGAGTGAGTTGGTAAATCTGAGACTTCACTGAATTATGCACTTTATTTCTTAGTTGTACATCAACTCATAGGGGGAGGGGGGGGGGGTATTTGATTCTGTGCGGAAGAAATATTTGTGTTGGATTTTTGATTTTTCACTGGCTGGAAATATTCTTGTTTTTGTTTCTTCTTCTTGAAACGGAAATTTGAAGGTGTAAGTATCCCACACTTTTGTGAGAGATATGTAGTCTTCTAAAATGAAAGTGCAAATTTTTCATTTGCGTATTGACGGTGTTATTTAATAAAGAAAAAAAAAATTAAATTATAAAATTATTATAAATTATCCGGAGTTATTCTTATAAAATAACCAATACGAATTACACGGAAATTATACTGTTTCTTCTTCATATTTTTCTTTTAGAAATATTTTTCAGGAATTTGAGATAGATTTGTTGAACTTTTAAATCGGTTTGGCTATTATTATTTTTTTAATCGCTTTCAGTGGCAAAAAATATGTTTAATTTCAAAACTGAAACTTTATTATATACGTTCATTCAAAGCACATTGAACAAAGTGAAAGAAACCCTAACAAAAAAAACACATCGAACAAAGTGAGAGATGCTTAGAGCCACATATTCCTGTTTGCTCTGAGGTATTGTAAATACATGTACGATGAACGTATGCTCTTGGCATCCTAGCTGTTACTCATAAATACATAAATGTCTGTGATACTGCATAAGGATAAAGGCCTCTAAACCGCACTGACCAGAGATAATGATTAAATGAATAAACGACGTTTCTCTTTAATCATTCAACTTTTTTTTATCTTCTCGTTATCTTTTTTCATTTCACTGGCTGAACGTTTTCTTCGCTCTTCTTATTCCAGCGTTTCTTGGTTTTTAATCGCGCAGAAGAATAAATGATTGCTTTTTTATTTGAAAAAAAAAATGAACTGAATATTATAAATATTCGCATGCTGATTAGCTAATGAATAAGTTATATTCCATTTTAGTTAAACTCTCCCCAGATTTTATTCATGAGAGTGGATTCTTTATTCATGAGAGTGGATTCAAAACACAAATGGTATTTGTATGCCCACATTTTCCCTTTTTCCTGATAGCTCATTTAAAATAGTCTCAGATGGGATGAACTCAAAAGTCGTATTGTTCAGTTTCATGGGACAAAGGTTAGGCTGTTGCATAAGGTCTAGAGTTGAATACAGTTGGTTTTGGTGGGCTGATTGAAATAGGGTTGAGTTGCCTCTGAGGATTGAGAAACCTCCATTTGGCAGGTTGGGGTTGAGTTGATTCAAATTGGGTTGACCTAAGGGGCTTGTTTTCTAGAATTGGATATATTAATTTTGTTTTTAGACCAAGTTCAAGGAAATACTCCGGTTCCGAGTTTAGATGACACGATAATCCACTCTAGCGCCAGTGCACCCGAACTCTTCGGCACCCCTGAACCGCCAAGAGATAATGACTCCAGTTTCAGTGAGCTGTCGCGAAGAATAGAAGATCTGCAAATGTCCAAAAGTGAAGACTCAGAAGTTTTTGAAGAGAATTTACCGAATGATAGGACAGACAGTGATAACAAAAGGTAAATTTGAAGTTGTATATATATTTGAAGCTGTAAATTTGAAGTTATATTTTTCATAAATATTTTTATATTCATAATAACACATTATTATAAAATTATATTGCTATAATGTTATATAAAAATACATAAAATTAAGTCTAAGTTAAAAAATATAATTAAAAAAGTTAAAAATTATCTAAGATTACATTATATGAATTATATAAAATTATAGAAGTATATTTATAAGAAAGTCAATCGCAATATCCGACATATATAAAGTGTATCAAATATAATTTAAATGATAATGCTGATGTAATGTGATATTTTAAAAGAACACAATTATAAAATCAAAAAGCTTTGCATACGGTAGCTTATTATGATGTAGTAACATAACACCAATCAGCTTATTTATCAACAAAGTCTATAAGATGTCTTAACTTCGATTGTGTTTGGGAAGAACTCATTTATCGATGACTACGGTATGAATGATATATATGTATTTTTTTTCTTGATATGCACATAGGTTTTTTTTTGTGCCCTCAAAATCATGATTGTGGAGAACGATCTCTTGCCCATAATAACTGAAAATTTAAAGACGCTTTTTGAAAAAATACATAAACAACAACTGTCAAATGAGGAAGAATCGCCATTTGAAGCTGTTTCAGGAGGTGCTATTCCGATTAACCTTAACAGTAAAAGTTTATTGCCAGAAGACACATTTTTGGAAATCTCGGAAATAGCTTCAACCCCAGGGCTGTCTCCCTTTTTCTGGTGCGGCGTGTCGGGGGGGGGGGTACAAAAGAAAAACTTTACAAAAACCCAACGAAAATTTGTTTTCATGTGTTTTGTTGCTTTTGTACGAGTTGGACAATATCTTTTTTTGGGGGGGGGGGGGGGTCCTCAAAAATGGTGTTCAAAATAAAACTGCGCCATTGGAATCAGTTATGCGCCTGTAATCCCTTATAGGAGAATAAGAAAAAAACAAGTTTTTTTGCCTGATAGTAAGGAGCGACATTAAAACTTAAAACGAACAGAAATTATTCCGTATATGAAAGGGGCTGTCCCCTCCTCAACGCCTTGCTCTTTACGCTAAAGTTTGACTCTGTCTCACAACTTTATTTTTTAAAACAGTAAAAACTTGACTCTGTCTCACAACTTTGTTTTTTAAAACAATAAATAACTTTACCGTAAAGAGCGAGGCTATGAGGAGGGGACAGCCCCTTTCATATACGGAATAATTTCTGTTCGTTTTAAGTTTTAATGTCGCTCCTTACTTTCAGTAAAAAAAAACTTGTTTTTTTTTTTAATTTCTGAACGTTTTTTAGTTAATGCAGCTTTTATTTTGGCTCACCGTACATGAATAATTGAAACAAAATTTGCATATAAACTGTACCTTTTTTTTGGCTAAATGGCTTCCTCGAAATTTTGTTTTGACGCAATTTACGAATTAACTTACGTAACGGCGCTAAAGTTCGAATTTTGTTTGAATCACAAACCCCTGAATCACAAGGGCGTTTAATTAGAATATATACTGCAGCGTAAAGAGCGAGGAATTGACTTGGGGGTGAACCTCCTCATATACGTAATAATTTCTGCTCGTTTTAAGTTTTAATGTTGCTTCTTACTTTCAGTGATTCCGTGATTCAGTTAATTTAATATCTGCTCGTTTTTTAAATAATGCTGGGAAATCCGGCGCCCCCTTCATAGAAATGTCCCTTACCCGAAGGAAACATCCTCCACGGAAAGATTCTCCCGCGTAACTCCCTCCTCTAACCCCCCCCCAGAAAAAAATCATCCCTGAAAACGTCTGTATACTTCCCAATAACCAACACCATATGTAAAAAATGGGCAAAGTCCATAACTTGCAGCCCTTCCCCCGGGAACTGTGGGGGATTAAGTCATCCTCAAAGACATATATTAGATTTTTGACTATGATGAACAAAAAGGCTATCTCAAAATTTTAATTGGGTGACTTCGGGAAAAATATGAGCGTGGGAGGGGGCCAAGTTGCCCTCCATTTTTTGGTCACTTAAAAAGGGCACTAGAACTTTTAATTTCCGTTCAAATGAGTCCTCTTACGATATTCCAGGACTACTGGATCGATACGATCACCCCTGCAGAAATAAATAAAAAAAAAAAAAAAAAAAAACAGATAAACACGCATCCGTGATCTTTCTTCTGACAAAAAATACAAAATTCCACAGTTTTGCAGATAGGAGCTTGAATCTTCTACAGTAGGGTTCTCTGATACGCTGAATCCGATGGTGTGATTTTCATTAAAGTTCTATGACTTCTAGGGGGTATTTCCCTTTTTTTCGAGAATAAGGCAAATTTTCTCAGCCGCTTAACTTTTAAGTAACAAAAGTTAATGTTAAAAAGGGCAATTTTTGAAAAAACTACGTCTTCATAAACAAGATGATATAGGACACCTATCCGGGTTGCAGCGCTAGCTAGTAACCTAGTAAGAGATGATCCCGTCCCATAGTGAAAAATAAATCGCCCATAAATCCTAAAAATAGAGTCAGATCAAAAAACGAGTTACGCAATTAGAACCACCTTGTCCAATATTCCTGTATAGAAAACTAACTGTCCCTTGGCTTGAACAATAAAGAAAATATGTTGGTTTGAAAAACAAGAAAAGTTGCTTGAACTACGATATTCTGCATCGACGGCATCTTTTTTTCTGACTTTCTCCGCAGCTTGCGGGGCACTGGATCATTATTGAAAGCTGTTTAATGGCTCATTTGAAAGGAAATTGTCATATCTAGTGGCTTTTGTAATAAATATTTTTTTTTAAACTGCATTTTCATGTACAAGCTTGATGAATGGCGTCATAATCGTAGGTTGTAACCATATAACCAACCATATGTGACGTAATAAGTGAATGCAATATTTATTCATGCATATCTTTCTACAGGATAATAGAATCTTTTGGTAAGAGACGATATAGCATTCATATCTTTTGAACAGTTGTTTTTCTTGGGTATGATGTCATATTTGAGATGCTCTGCTTTCTGATTCCCTGTGTCTCTTTCTTTACTAGGTTTCAGCTAAGCAAAAGCCGAAGGCTTTTTCTTTGTTTGATGTACTTTAAAATTTTAGACAATGTATATTTTGGAAGCATTGTTCTAAAAGCCCATTCTACAAATCTTCGTTTTCGGATTCATTGCTCAACTAAAAAATAATTTTCGCTTGATAGTTCCTGGTTTCGTAGATCCTGCACAAAAATATCTAGTTTGGATATTTGATGAAAGAATATTGATAGATAATTCTTAAAATCCGGGGGGAAAAGTACAGCGAGTTTTCTTTGCTTGTGATTGGAAGTACGTGACTACTTAGCAATGTGTATGTAACAGTTACCGTGAATGTCCGAATTCGGTTAATGCCGATATTTACCGTTAAAGTCAGGTTAGGTTAGGTTAAATATGGTTTTAACTATCAAAAAATGGGTTAAAAACCTAAGCTAACCTAACCAAACCTTATCTAACCTGTCGTCATCAGACTTTGTATTAAACTGGAAAAATTGACTGGTAACGCTGACTAAATCCAAAGAGAAAAAATTTATTTCAGACGTTCACCGGTGAATGTCGACATTCACCAATTTCGAACATTCACGGTAACATAACTACATCGAAATCAATGAAGGTTTTTTAATTCCTTAACTTATGGAATGTCAGGATTCGATGTGTAAAGTCAAAT
>JAQQPU010004169.1:35432-53935 GCA_029168905.1 Artemia sp. Kazakhstan ARC1039 | reverse complement strand
GCACCAAGCCGCCCGAGGCCAAAACAGCTAAGCACTCTTTTCCTCCATCCCAATCTATCCAAAACCTCCTTCTTTACACCCTCCCAGAAAGTTCCCGTTTCCTTTAAATCTTACTTTATGACATCCTCCACCCCAACCGAGGAGATATGTTTTTGCATAGCCCTAGACCAGTGATTCCCCACCCAATTTTGGGACACGCCCCCCTCCCCTAGTTATTTTTAAAATCCTCATGCCCTCCTTGTGATTTATAAATTTTGTTATTCAAATTTCATTTGTATCCGCCTGAAGGAAGAATAAAAGGCCACAGTGGTGCCAATTAGGGGGAGGCAGGGGGTACACCCCATTTGATTTGGGAAAAGGCCATGTTACTTCTATTTAATAGCTATTTTGTGTTTTAGATATGTGATATATTGAAATAGCGAGACGCTATACAAGTGGTCGCTTCTATTATTCATCTCCGCGCTTTTGATTTTTCAGAGCCATTAAATAGCACTATTACTTATCTTACTGTTACTTTTCAATGACTTTGTTGGTAACTGTTACTTCTGTTTCTGACCTCATCCTGGAGAATTCTAAATATACCGATAGTAGACAACCTTGTTTTGAAATGTGTAAAACAGTTCCTCTCCGCTGTCTTACCCGCTGTCATGCTCATGATCTCTGACTCAGGGTTGCCAACTGGACATATTTTATGTCCAAAGGACATATTCCTATGTGCCGGGACTTAATGATATAATAGGGCAAAAAAGGGACATATTTTAGAAATTTGGGACATAAAAGGGACATATTTTGCAAATTTATGACATAAAATGGAATATTTCTCTGCTGGATATACCGAATGTTTTTGTAAAAAATGTCGTTTTTCACCAAATTAGTGTTAAAACTACTTATCTAGCACTAAATTTACTTAACTACTTACTTTCTACTAATTTTTTTACGTTTTATACTGTATTTTTTGGAGTTGCTTGCTCTTTCCTGCAGTCAAGTATCTATAAATACTCTTGAAATTTTTTACAAGTTTGTATTCTTTCATCTATAAACGACTTTATTTCTCCTTGCTTTTACGCTACAGTCAAGCTAATAGGCAAGCAGACACCTTTTTCGATAACAATCGTTTTTGGCTTCCAATAGTCAGGCAAAAACATCCAGCTATTTATCAAGTATTACTAACTGAAAATGAAAAGTTAACAAAAGAATAAATTTGGATTCTTGATCATCTGGAATCAATTTTGGTATCAATAGATGTATCAAAAGAATTAGCTTATTGTGCTGATTCCAAATATATAATATTCATTAAGTTTAGTGTTACCCATCAAAGACTACGGGCCTGAGAAAATTTGCCAAGTTTTCAAATAAGGTGGAAACCGCCCCCTTAAAGTCAAAGAATCTTAATGGAAATCACGACATCAGATTCAACGTATCAGAGAACCCCACTGTAGAGGTATCAAGCTCCTATCTGTAAAAATGTGAAATTTTGTAGTGTTTGCCAGAAGAAGCATCACGGATTCGTGATTTAGTTGTTGGTGTTGTTTTTTCCAGGGGTGCTCGCACCGAACCAATGGTACGAGAATACCGCAAGAAGGATCGTTCAAACGAAAATTAAAAAATCTAGTGTCCTTTTTAAGTGACCAAAAGATTGGAGGACAAATAGCCCCCGTTCCACGCCCTTCTTTCCTGAAAGTTGTCTGATCAAAATTTTTAGATAGCCATTTTGTTCAGTATAGTTGGTACAATAGACATGTCTTTGGAGATGACATGACCCCTCAGAACCACCAGAAGATACAGATGGTACAAGGTACAATAGACATGTCTTTGGAGATGACATGACCCCTCAGAACCACCAGAAGAAGGGCCGCAAGTTATCAAATTTTCCATTGTGTACGTATATTATTTGTTCTAGGGAAGTATACCGAGATTTTCGAAGGGGGGAAGAAGATCTTCTGGGGATGGATTTTCTTACGTGAAGAATTTCCCTTTGGGATGGAAGTTTATGGGGTGAACTTTTCAGGATAAATTTTACATGGAAAGAATCTGCCAGAATTCGTATACAAAATTAGTGTTATTTGTCTTACTTTCTCGTTGTTGATCCCATTGTACATGTGGAGACACTTTAAGGGAATTGTCAGGGGGAAGTTTTCAGCGGAGTTGGAATTCTCTGGGGATCTTTATGGGGGAATTTTCCACAGGAGAAATTTTCCATGGGGGAATTATCACCAGGAGAAATTCTCCATGGGAAATTCCTGGGGGAGAAGCTTTCCAAGGGGGGAGGTATTTTCCACAAATGGATATTCCCCAATGACCTTAAAAAGGGTCAGAAACTAAATGAAAACAAGTCTTTCTTCAAATAAAATTATGCTAATGAGTATTTTTCAGGCAGAATCGTAAGCAAAAAATTTTCTGGGAAAAATTCGCAGCAGGGATGGAATTGTCCGGGGGTAATTTACTGGCGAAAGAATTTTAAATGGGAAGAACTTTATATAGAGAAATTTTTCGTCGTGGGATTTTCCAGAGAGGGGGTGGATTTTCTGGGATTATCTAAAGAACTATCAGAAATAAATGGAATTGTCCGGGGGTAATTTACTGGCGAAAGAATTTTACATGGAAGGAACTTTATATAGAGAATTTTTTCGTCGTGGGATTTTCCAGAGAGGGGGTGGATTTCCTGGGATTATCTAAAGAACTGTCAGATATAAATTAAAAAAAACAAGTTTTTTCTACCGAAAGTAAGGAGCGACATTAAAAATTAAAATGAAAAGAAATTATTCCGTATACGACGAGGGCTACTCCCTCCTCAATACTACCCTGTCTATGCTAATGTTCGACCTTTTGTCTAATATTTCTTAAGAACGATTCTTGAAACACAAGGGCCGTGTAATTGAATCAAAACATTTTTTAAAAGTTCTTAAAAAGATTTTAGCGTGAAGAGAGGGGTATTGAGGAAGGGGGAGCTCCCCTGATATACAAAATAATTTCTGTTTGTGTAAATTTTTAATGTTGCTCCTTACTTTAAGTCGAAAAACACGTGTTTTTTATTTAATGAATGAAAGAGCGACAAGGTTACAATTTATTTTTTACTTCTGATCAAGGCACATCGTGTAGAAAGGGTTGTCATTAAAACTTCGAAAGCCGCTCGATTGGAAATTGAAAGTTCTAGTGCCCTTTCTAATAATCATAAGCGATTGAAGGGCGAACAGACCCCCCCCCCACACACACCCGTCATTTCCCCAAACTTGCCCAATCAAAATTTTGAGATTACCATTTTGTTCAGCATATTTGAAAGGTCCAGTAATTTTGTTTTTGTGGATGAACCCCCCACCCCACCCCAAAAGCTTTCAGGGCAAGGGTAACTAAATATACTAATTCCCCATTATTAACATATAAGAGTTTTCTATGGAAGAGTTGGTTTTATAAACTTTGGAGAGGGCTCACTGGATTGAAAATCAGAAGTTTTAGTGCTATTTTTAAGAGTCAGAAGTGGTCAGAGGCAAACCAGCCAGCCCCTTCCACCCACATCTTCTTTTCCCTAGGTACATCCAACAGAAGTTTTCAGATAGTCATTTTGTTAAAAATGGTCCAAAGAACATATAAAAATGCCCTCAGCATTGACACAACGCCTAAGAGCCCTGGGAAAAAGGTTTTAATTTATGCCCCTGGGGCATATAAGGTTTCATTGAATGGTTAGTCGTATAAACTTCAGATGGGGCTCATTTGATTGAAGTTTAGTGCCATTTATAAGAGGCAAAAGTGATTTGAGGGCAACCCCCCTCCCGTGCCAATAATTTCCGGAAACCAGCATCAAATCAAAATTTGTAGACACCTATTTTGTTCAGCATTGTTCAAAAGTCTAGTAATTATGCCTTTGGGGATGTCACCCCCCTGATTGATGGGCAGCTCAGCTTACCTATCGCTCTGCAACGTCACTTGACTCTTGGATTTCACCTTATGACATACGCAATAATTGCTCTGATTGGCAAAAGGCTACCAAAAGAAGTGAAAATGCTGCTCCTCATGCCGGACCATACATGTCAAGATGAACTCTAGTAGGAAGATGAGCCTTAAGCTCCCACAAGAAGTTTTTTACTGTTTACATGTTTCTATGACTTTTGTGCTTTCTCACTAGTTCATTCTGTATGGATATACCAAATGAATCTTTTTCGTTTTCATTATATTCGATATTAACTGACCGCTTTGAAAGAAATTTACAAGTCGCAAAAAAAACTAGTTTCTGAGATTTCAAGATGGACATGTTACGGACATATTATAGACAAAGTATGGACGTAATTTGGCTGAAAAGGGCACATTTTCAGATGCTAAAGGGACATATTCATTGACCAAAAAGTTGGCAACCCTACTCTGACTAGGGTTCAGTCAAAAACTAGCCGTCAGCTCGTCAGTTTATCTTTTATGTTGTTGTGAATCCGTAATCAATCAAAGAGTAAAAAAACGACAACAAACTTTACATTTTTTCGCGGTGATAATCCGGAGGAAAAATAAAGAAACTTCAATGCAAGAAACTGGCAATAATGTCAGTGCTCAAAGTCTCGGGTTACTGGACAGGATTTTCCCTACCTGTGACAACCTTTCAGGAACAAGCGGAACAATAAATGACCCAGGTAAACATGAAAGAGTGGTCTGCATTCCCGAAATGGTTGCAGGTTCCATTAGCAGTTGAGAATCCCTCTCAGGTATCTCTACGACGCGTCCCGACCAACCAGCTCAACATATTCTTGAGATATCTGGCTTCCTCTTCTAACGGAAGGAAATTCAGTGCGCAATACTTTAAGACTTACGAATGGATTGAATACTTATAAAACTTGGATTCTGTGTTTAGTTTGGCTAGCTGCCATTTATCTACTGAGGCTCCAAGGGCTGGGAAAACTGCTGGAAAAATGGCTTCCATCGAGACAGAATTTTGTAAGCGGAAAGACGGTTCTGATCCATTGAAGCAACGTAATGGTAGTAAAAGACATAGGAATTGCGTGTCAATATGTGTGAGATTTAAGATAATTAGTACTGATACTTCGAGATGTGTAGCGAATGGCTTAAGTCAGTCCAAATCTCAAGACGTTCAATAGAATAGAGATAATAAGAAGTACATTTTTGCTCTATTTGCTATCTTGGCCGCCAGGGTCCTCCTTTGAGGGTCAAGACAAATCATAAACATCTGCAAACCGGGATAATTTCGTTGAACTGATAGAGTAAATATCTAAAGGTGACGAAAAGCTGATGGCCAAGTTACATTGCCGATTTGATCACTATTGCAGTCATCAGTACCAAAACGACGCAGTTACACTGATAGGAAATGGCTTGCGGCAATTATTTGCCGCTATTTCAGAAGTAAAATCAGCTAATTACGACGTTATTCTTGTTGACGAGACAAAAGATGTTTCTAAAAAAGAAAAATTAGCAATACTACCCAGTACCCGGGTATATGTCAAATGAAAAAGTAGTGGAGCGACTAATCGACTTATCACATACAAATGTTAGACGCCGAAAGCTTATCCACCTCGATTTGTGAAACTAAAGAAATTTTTTGTAGATTTGATAAATCCAACGGAGTTCAAGCTAAGGGATAAAGTACCTCATGCAGTTTTTTTCCACTGTCACGCCCACAGATTACACTTGGCTTTGACTGATTGCCTGAAAAACATCAGTGAACCTTCGGAATGTTTCAGACTGTCCCGACTCACTGATTTTATGCATGCCGATCTATTTCCAAGGTAAAGGCCAGATTTGATGGAAATGTTGCTGTGGCAGCCACAGTCTCTGATAATTCTGACGGTGAGGCAGCGTGTGAAGCAAAACGACTACTGGAAACAAAATCAGTTCGGCCGACTTTTGTCTCGACTTCGGAAAAAGTGTTAGTCATTGTAAATTGTTTGTCAGAACAAGTTCAAACAGAAAGTTGGCTGATTTATAAGGCACTTGCCCCGATTTCTGGGATATACAAGACACTCCCAAAGCTGAGAAATGATCACAAATAAAATCTTCAGCAAAAACATAACCGAACTCCTTGCTTTACACGATATCCAGGACAGACTCAGTAATCTAATGATCCTGGCAGTTGAAAAAGAGGAGACACTGGATTTGGATAGATGAGTTGACAATTTTGCCAAACAGCAAAGTCGCGGCAACCCCCTGTTTTAAGTATGTCTGTTCTATCTTATTCTGCTGTTCGTATCTTCATTAAAAAATTGAAAGAAAATCCCCCCTATATTTTCGTGAACTGGCGCCACTAAAATGCCACCAACTTGATATCTTTTTTTGGCCTTCCGCTAGGCATATTTTATGCTAATGAAAAATATTGGCTGAATACAATACCTTTCATCCAATGTATAACGTCACTGCAATAATATCTTGCATCTTTTTGACTCTGAAAATGAATTTGACTGTGACGTTATTCATGTGAAAAAGGTTTTTTTTTCAAAATTGAGGCTTTAAAGTGTAGTCAGCTGAAGGATGCACGTCTTGCCCATGACCCCTCCCCCCCGAAATATTGTCATAACCCACCGGTGGAGCATGCGCCCCCATCACGGCCCTAGAAAGTCGGTCAAAAAAGACAATCTTTGGCAGTCTGTCATCTTTCATCCACAGAAGGTGCCCCAGCCATCTCAACCTTTCTCTCATTTTAGCCCTAGAAAGCGAAATTGAACCACATTTTTCGTACAGCCTACGTTTTGAGATACGGTCAGTCAGTTGGGTACTTTAAACAATCCGTAGGCAATTTGTCTGAAAAATATCTAGCAAATCTTCCTCCGTTTTTTGGGCCGCCCGTGCTTCAGAACCATACTTGACCAATGTCATCACTGTAGCTTCCACTATTCTTCTTTCTTCTTCTTCTATTTCAGCAGGCGGGCTTTTCAGTCAAGACTATTGAGCCCTTTTCATTTTGTTTCACTCTGTGCTGATCAGAGATACTGACTTGGTTGCCTCTTATTTAATGGATATCCTCAGATTTCTTCAGTAGATCTATTGATTCTAAGAGTTGAAATACAAGAAGAAAGATATTGACTTCTGCGCTATGTGTGCAGGCATAGTCAGCTAGACTCTTGGGCGTGGTGTTTGAAGTACTTTAACAGTTTACAATGCAGGGTATACTGTACAGACGACAGCATATTACATTCAAATAGGCAATGGTCAATTGTTTCATTATTAATATAACAATACCTACAAAGAGGAGAAGAGGGAACTGAGCCACTTCAATTAGGGAGCTGATAAGAGAAAGCCATAAAATTTAGCCCGTTTGAGCCAGAACGAATTCTATGATAAATTTTTGAAAAATCCCTGTTGGGAAAGGGAGATAGAATTGGATTATTCTTATTAAACATGACCTCTGATAGTCTCCAGCGGTAAATATGTCTAATGGGGATTGGTCTCCCACTTGGCTGGTCAATTTTTATAGCATTTTTTGCTATTTCATCTGCCTGATGGTCGCCGCTTATACCTGAGTGGCTTGGAACATCCTGAAGGTAAGTTCTTATGCCATTTTTACCTAAATTATCAATAATGCTAAGAAAATGATAAGTGTCTATATCCAACTTATACTGAGGAGCTGAAGACAGCCACTCCAGGCTTGACAACGAGTCAGAATAAACTATAATATTTTGTGCAATCAAAGGTTGATTATTCATAAGGTGTTCTAATGCCATGATTATGGCATTTAACTCTGCAGACATTATAGAGACATCATTATACATTCTCTTACCCATTGCAATATTTAGGTGTGCGAGGAAAGCACACCTTGCCACCTTGTCATTCAATTTAGACCCATCAACAAAAATTTGGAAATAGTTTTTATATGTAATTGTATTAAAACCAGCAATTTTTTCTGGATGAAAGCAATGGGGGTGAGTTCTTTAGTCCACTTTGAGAACTCAGTATTTATTATGGAAATCGACCAACTCCATGGAGGGGATTGGGGGAAAGTAGGTGCAATAGACTTTTCTAGAATAGGGAACTTCTTCTGAGCATTAGTATATTCATTTACAATGCCTCTATACATGGCTGAATTTTTTAACCAATTATGCAGGGAGTGTGAGCTATTTGCTTCAATTTTAGTGAAATATTTTATCAAAAGAAAACTTCGTCTTTCCTTTATTGTTGTTAATCCACTCTCTGTAAGCAGAAACTTGGTGCTTGTGGGCTCCCTAAGGTCAAATATGAGACGGATTATATCATTTTGTGTTGTTTCAATTTTTTGCATCTGGGTCTTTGCACAGGCACCATAAACAATGAGCCCATAGTCAATATGGGGTCTTATATGTGACTTATAAAACTGGAGTGAGGTTTTCTCCTTACAACCCCAGGGAGGGAAAAGAAGTCTTTTTAAATTCTTGTTTTTCTATAACATTTTTTTATTGTGGTTGAAATGTGGAGGTGGAAGCTGAGTTTTTGGTCAAAGTATGAGACCTAGGTAATTAATATGATTATCCTCTGGAATAGTTGTTCCATTTATAGTTAGTTTTGCATTAACATAGTTTCGCTTGTGGTGAAATTGGATTATTTTCGACTTGGTGGGTGCAATGGGTAAATCTAAATATTGGGAAAATTTTTCAAATTGGCAAGGCGACTTTTGCAGCTTTTAATGTGCAATCTCAAAAGTGTTGCCAGTTGACCATAGTACCAGATCATCGACATACTGTGGATTGGTGTGGGGGAGGTTCATGTCCCAGAGATAGAGGGCAAAGAGGAGGCAGCTCAGGACTGCACCCTGTGCAAGACCTTTGGTTATTGTTTTTTTGGGTGAGGAAGCTGAACCTACACATACAATGATACTTCGATTTTCTATGAAAGATTTCATAAAAGATACTAGCTTGGGGGTATTCCAAGGTTTACAAGTTTATTTAAAAGGATCTGGTGGTTCACATTATCATATGCCCCTTCAAAATCTAGGAAAGCTGCAACTAGGACATAATTTTTTAGAGTGTTATTTATTGCATTTGTTTTAATCCTGGCTCCCAGGCTTATCTTCCCATTCTTCCAAACTTTTTCAACTGAGAAAACATCCTGAGTCTTGGCTATTCTACTTTTAACATCTTCACTGCATCCACCTCTTTTCAGGTTCTATTTTCATTTTTAGCTGCTGGCAACTATAACAAATTATCCGACCGATAATTTTATGAGATATTAATATTTTTTTATATGAGGTATTAGAATCCGAGTCATAAAAATCCGATGAGCTATTTTTTTGGCCCAATGGTATATATTTTCCTGTGTCGTTTGGTACCCCTTTTTTCAGATAACAGGCTGAGTGGGCTAAAGGAAAAATAAAGACAATAGTGCGTTAAATATAATAAGAATATATTTTATTGCACTAAAAGAGCTAGGGGCATGGCAATGCAAAACAAAAAAGAAAAGTTACTTCTAAATAATTTAAATTACATAAACAAAGAAAAATACTGATCACAAAAATCTACTTCCTGTATTCCATTGCAGACCTGCACTCATCAAACCTGCACTCTTCATACACATCATTTCGCAACTCGCTCAATTCTTCACACTCATACATCACATGACCCAGACTCTCATCCATACTTCCACACATCGGGCAAAAGTAAGGACCACCTTTCCTTGCCTCCTCCCTAAACACTTCATTCTTACTCTAAGTGATAAACTATCCCCATTCAATTAATATTATTGTTCCCTCTCATATATGATATTATAAAGCTTTATTCCGTCACCAGGAAATAACACTTTACCTTTTTATCTTTACCTTCACCTTTGCTGCTTACACACACACACACACACACACACACACACACACACACACAAAAAAAAAAAAAAAAAAAAAAAAAAAAAAAAAAAAAAAAAAAAAAATCTCAATACAGCTTGACGAGTCTAAAAATTACCAGAAAACGAAGCTTTACTTTTAGCTTATATGAAAATTGTAAAAAAAGAAAAATTTACCAAAAAGTTTATTTGGTAAATGTTTAGAAAACTGGTACGAAAGATGAAACGCTATTTACTGAATTAAAAAGATCTTTCGATGCAAAACTATATCCTTGACTAATATGATTTAGTACAAAGTTCCCTGAAGGTTTCAACTTAATACACTTAAGTAATATTCATGTACGTATTATACGATGATTATTTTATTTGATTGGCAATCTCACATCCTCACTGAGTCCACCATCGTTACTAGTAATCTCCCTCAACATTCCCAGAAAATATCATCTTAAGACCTCTAGCTTTTCCTGATATAGCCTACTGTAGACGTACCCATATACCAACTTGCATAAACATAGTATATCTTTATTTACTTCAGCATCTCGTTCAACATTCCCTGAACATTTTAATTTAATTCCCTTAGACGTCTTGCATATTCGCCATTTTGACAGCTTGGATGCACATAGTGTCTTTTGATTTAATTCAAAGTTCCCTGAAGGTTTTAACTTAATACTCTTATCCGCTCCTGAGTATTGCAAATCGGCTAATTTTAGTGCCATTTCTTTTACCTAAAATGCTCTTAAAGATAATATTCATGGACGTATTGTATGATGACTTTTATTTAATGAGTAATGTCCAGATATATAATATCATCAAACCTTAAAATACTGCTCTATTAATAGTTACTACAGTACAGTGGCTACAAGAAGACTCTCCTCCTGAGAATGATGATTGAAGTTCGAGTCACTCTGTAGTAATGAATGTGATTCTAGGTATCTTAGGTGTTCTGACGACAGATTTCGTTGTGCTTCATTTCTGTTTATCACTACTTCAGATATTTTTTTCAATTTTACTTACTGCTTTTTTGATCAAATGTTAAAATAACAAGTTCCATCATTATTACAAGTTCTAACCTTAACAGACGAAGGAACAAATCATGCCAAATTGGCTCCCACTTCTTTTCTTCTTGTTCTTTTCAATTTGTTTCAATCTTATCCTCAAGTCTGGTAAGGTTCCTTCAACTTTTAGTGTTGGGGGGGGGGGGGTAACTCCAATCCCAAAATCTGTAGGAGATCTCTTATCTTGTGATTGTTATAGACCGATAATGAAGGATTCTATAATTGGTAAGCTTTTTGAATTGAGTATAAAGGGTCTTTTTGAAAATTTGGATGTTGGTCTTAATCAGCTAGACTTCAAAAAAGGAATGGGCTGTGACCATGCCCATGAAACATTCGATGGCTCCCCGCTTTATACACTTTTAATTCATACAAAATGAGCTTTTGACAATATTTCAAAAGCTTCCGCTCTTTCAGCTCTAATTAGTGGTGGGATTCCCCTTTCTGTGGTTAGAGTTCTTAGATCCTGGTATCGAGATCTTAGAACAAAAATTGCTGTTTCTGATTCTTTTTCTAATCCATTTTGTATTGGTTGCGGAGTTAGACAAGGCGGAGTCTTATCCCCTTATATTTTTAATGTATGTTTGGCGGAGTGTCTTCGTTCACTATCTACAACCTTTATCTCTTGGAGGCGGGGTGTGTTTTTTATTGCATATACTGATTATATTATTTGAGTCGTTCTAAAGCTAGTTTAGTTGAAAATTTTAAAACTCTTTCCAGTAAACATAAAGGTAGAGGTCTTTCTATCAGTGTTAAAAAATGTCAATAGTTTCCCATCATTAACAATAACCGAGCAGAATTAATTTGCAACAGGAGTACTTTATTTCCGGTTTCTGATACTGTTCTTTATCTGGGGTTACCTTATTGTGCTTCAGCTCGAAATTCGAAGTCAATTCTATTTTTCAATATTCAAGTAAAAATTAGAAAGGCATTAGGCTCAATGATACGGCTTCCTGGTATCTGTCATCGTGATATTTTAGGTTCTCTTTTAAATGCAGTTGCCCTCCCCCATGTTCTCTATTCTGCCCTTCTTTTTCGAGATTTTAAAATCTGCGATTTGTCTTCAATTCGCGTTTGCTATTTTAAATATTGTAAATTTTTTCCAATTTGTTTTATTTATACTCAATTAGTTTTGAGATATAAAATTAAAGGGCTATTGGAATTAGCTAGGATTAAGAGGGATAAAATTTATCATAATTCTGAAATCATTCGCTTTATGCACAATCTTTTCCCTTTTATCCAGAATTTAAATAATGTTTGATATTTTGTTGTTGTGTTTTTCTTACGTCTTTTATTCAGTTATGTTATTAAGCCTGTTTTACATCAATGCTTTGTTTCGTTTGTTGAAGTATTTCGTTTTTCTATAGCAATTTCATTTATGTATTTTATATATTTTTTGAGGGAAATGAATAAATAAAAAATTATAAATAAAAATGCAAGTATCCACAGAAACAGATCAGCTTTCTTTAGTATACATTTGCCTTTATGGCACTATATGGCTAATTTTTATTTTCACTGTCATTTTCACTTGACTTGGGAAAATCGGCTTCCACTCCCCCCCCCCCCCCCCACCCATGAATTTTGATGATATTACGCCACTGATCACAGCTCTTGCATATAGATCCTTGCACAAGCATTTATCAACTACTGGCTGATTTATCCTTTCGTAAATCTGCACAAAAAAACTAAGAGTTATTAAACTTTGGAATCGTTTTTCTCAATTCTAATTAAATTCTAGTAAAAACAAAAACTAATCAAAGCAAAAATTTCACTTCTGAACCGGAATTCACTGGACAGCTTACACAAAAATAGCTATGAGGCAGTAAATCAAATTCCCAGAGACTTGATGACTGGCTGGTCTGGATCTAGGTGACTGATATCGTGCCATTTCAATAACTCGGTTTGAATCTTCCCACTTCCACATCGTTTAACTAGTAGAGATGTAACACCGGTATTTGGAGAGACGTGAGTAGCGCATTGCCCTTTTGTACCCTTTAGGGCACATCCATGATTTGATATAAGATGGATGCACAGTTCACGCATCCATCCACCATGAGTAAAGAGAGCTACTTGCTCTGGCTCAGCTGGGTCATTGAAAACTAGGTCACATAAATCCTAAAAAGAATTGTTAGAAAGTTATTGCCAACGGATAGAGAATTGTCACAGGGATTATCTAGGGATTGTTTTAGGCACTCGTTATAGCGACCATGTATCAAACAAAAAATGTGGTTTAATCAAACTACAAAGACTATAAGGAAGGAAAAGATGAGACGTTCAGGGTACATTTTACATATGAAGAATGACAAGTTGTCAAAATCATAATTATTGGCCATCCATCTGGAGGCGAACCAAAAGCAGAATGTCGTCCAATGGAGTAGGAAGAGGTCATAGGAAAGGTTTTTAAATATCAGAACTTAATAGGACGTAGTAAACATTAAAACTTTGAACGGATCGGGGCGTGTGAGCAGGAGCGCCAATTTAAGGGAGGCTGGCATAAGGATTGCCCTATAGACTTAAAAAAAAAACACTTTGTATTTTTTATTAAAAAACTAAAAAAAAAACTAACCACCTCCCCTGGATTTTTAAAATTCTTGTTTTGTATTGTCACTAAAAAAAACAAACAATATCTTTCAGGGGGGGGGGGGGGGGGGGGGGGGGGGGGGTCATGGCCCCCCTCCCTTTGTTTTAATTTTCTTAATCTTTGTTTTAATTTTTCAAATTCGAACAAACTACTTTGATAATGCGTTACTTTTTATAAACAATTGAGTCAAAAAGCATTAAATATTTTGGTGTTTGATAACCAAGTTCAAAACTGTCAATAATTGTCGACATTGTTAAACATATCCGTCCAACGCATTGGCATTCTCAGCAGAACTTAATATTGGGAGGTTATATCTTAGTTTTTATAAGTAGGCTATTGTTTTGTGTAATATTTTTAATTAATTACTTTTTCCATTTTTATATACTTTTACTTTAATTGACATACTTTTTTTTATTGCCTTTAGAAAAATGTTTTTCTCTAGAATTAGACTTGGTCTTCCCACGCCGGTTGGCGCATAAGGTGACAACGATGCCTCTCCATGACGATCTCCCTTGTGCTTTTGACCAAAGTTCTTCGAGCAACGATCTCAAAAGCGCAGCATCCTTCTCAAGACATTTTCCCAGTGTTGTCTTCTGTCGCCCACGTCTTCTGATGCCAGAAGGAACCCAACACCACACATCGTGGGGTAGGCGGCCCTCACCCATCCGCACCATGTGACCCCAATATCGCCATCGGTTAGTCCCAATTCTATCGATCACGAGCGGCTGCTTTGTCTTTTCACGCATAGGACGTTACTATTGAAAAGCCGGAGCTTGAGCTGTAGGGAGTAAGCTGGATTTCTCCACACATTTCTTAGTTTATTGAAGGCACTTCCTGCGCATGTAATCCGTGTGGTAATTTCCCGCTCAAGGCTACCATCATATTTAATGACACTACCAAGGTACTGGAACTCTTCAACCTCCTCTAGTACATCAGATCCGATTTTAAGCGGTGGGGCAGGTAGGGTACTGACACTGTTTCGCATGACTTTTGTTTTCCGTGTACTGATTGACAGACCAATTCGCCCGGTCATACTGGAGAGTACAGCTATACTATTCTGTAGCTCCTCTCTTAAATGAGATAGGAGGCTTATATCATCAGCAAAATCGCCGTCATAGAATGTGCGGTTTAGGTCCAGCTGAATTCCACCTCTGAAGTTACATTTTCAAAGTACGTAATCGGTGAGAATAGAAAACAACACTGGGGAGAGGATACATCCTTGGCGGACACCAGACTTCACACTGAACCATTCGTTAGGGTCCCCATCATCAGTTCGTACAGCAGATAACTGATTCTCGTATAGCCTGACAATCATACAAACAATTTTGTCGGGGAATCCATAAAACCGAAGTATTTTCCATAGTGAGTTTCTGTGGACCGAATCAAACGCTTTCAAAAAGTCATTGAAGGCAACACTAATCTCAGTCTGCCATTCGTTTGCTTCTTCTATGAGTACCCTCAAACTGAATATCAAATCAATGCATGATCTCCCTGGTCGAAACCCATGTTGCTCATCTCTTAATATTGCGTCGACTTTTGGCTGAATACGGTTCAGTAGTACTTGGCAGAAAATCTTACTCCCTGCAGACTGCAGAGTGATACCTCGCCAGTTATTATAGTCGGTTGTTCTGCCTTTCTTAAAGAGCTTGACGATAACTGCTTTCTTCCAATCGGTTGGAATATTTTCAGTTTCCCATATCTGAGAAATAACCTCGTGAAGGGGCTCGGCAATAACTTCAGCTCCATACTTCAAGAGTTCAGGCTGTAAGCCACCAACTCCTGCAGCTTTGCCATTCTTAATCTTATGCAATACTGTCATGACTTCAAGCAGGCTTATAGGTTCTTCGCTTATGTCAAGTTGGAGGAACGGCAGCTCAGCCGGAGGGGATACAGGGTTTGTAGTCGATGGAAAGTTTAGTACCTCATTGAAGTATTCCTTCCATCTCTTATCAATGTCTTCCTTTTTTGTAAGAAGTTGGCCAGCCTTACTTTCAATCACAGGTGCAGGCTTTCTGAAATCTCCAGTTATTTCCTTTGTGATACGATAGACTGTTCGACTGTCACCCTTACTGGCGGCTGCGTCTGCTTCAGTCCCCTTTGTCTCAAGAAACAGCCGTTTGTCAGTTCTGGTAGACCGCTTTACGGCCTTGTAAGCTTCCTTTTATTTGGATTTCAAAAAATCTTTGTACTCGACAGTGGACTCATTCTCGCATGATTCCAACATGATTTTGGCTTCTTTTCGGTCATTCATAAGTTTCCAAGATTTGTCGTTGATCCACCGCTCACGTTTCTTTTTTGCATACCCTATGTTTTCTTCAGCGGGACCCCGCACACATTGTAAAATAGACTCCCATCTCTTGTTTACTGTTGCAGTTGTGTCTTTCAGTTGAAAGACTTGCAAACCTATTAGCAAGATTCACATAGTACGCTTGTCGAAGATTCTTGTCCTGGAGCTTCCGGACATCAAAGGACTTGATAGGGTTTTTACATTTCTTCACGGTCTTCAGCTTGAGTTTGAAACTGGCAATCACCAGTTGGTGGTCAAAGCATGTATCTGCGCCACGGTAAGTTCGCACATCCTCCAGCGATCGTCTATGACGCTTTTTCATCAGTATGTGGTCAATCTGGCTTCTTGTAACACTGTCAGGAAAAATCCAAGTATATTTGTGTACTAGTATACAGAGTATGTGCATACATTTCTGTATACAGAGTATGTATCTGCGCACGGTGAGGGAACCATGATCCACCTACTATCAGGCTTCGGCTGGCACACATATCCACCAAACGCACTCCATTATCATTGATAACACCCAGGCCATGGCGGCCTAGCACATCAGGCGCCAAACTGGTATCACCACCAACTTTAGCATTAAAATTGCCACACACAACTAATACATCATGCTTAGGTACTGTATTGAGTATGTCGTTCAAATCACTATAGAAACTGTCCTTGGTGTCCCCAAGATAATCGTTTGTGAGGGCATAGGCTGCAACGACGGTAAGTTTAGACTGGCAGCTTTCAAAACGAGCCTTAAGAATTCTATCATTTATAGGTACAAATTCCAACATCGACTTCTTTGCCTGTTTACTGACAACTAGGGCAACTCCGGCTTCGCGTCTCTTTTCTTTACCTGAGAAGAACACTTCATAGTTGTCAACATATATTGAACCAGCGCCAGTAAGCCTGGCTTCAGAAATAGCAGCTATTTCAGTCTCATATGATTGGAGAATTCTAATCACGCCCTCTAGACGACCTGGTTGTGTGTCAGGATTAACAGTCCTGACATTCCAAAAAGCAAGACGAAAAGGTTCATTCGCTGTCAAAAATCGTGTCCGGGGACGGTCAGTAGCCGTTACCAGAGAAATCAAATTAGGTCCGAAACTTTTCGTTGTCGTTTCGAAAATCATCTAAAATTTTTACAGGGATAGGGGCACAGTTTATATAATTATCCAGTAAGTTTATCGCAGATCATTTCTGGTCTTCATTCTTGGTACGAACAAAAAGCTCCTCCCACTTCTTTCTGCATTAGCGGGTTAGTCTGTTTCCAATTGTTTCCAACAAAGTGCATTATTCGTAATAGCGGGTTTCCACTACTTTCCGATTAGATCACAGTCTGACTTGTCTACCCGTGAAAAGATCTGATTCCGCTATGTTTCTATCTGCAAAAACGTTCTCTGGAGCACTCGCACCTTGGTCCGGGTTTTTATAATGGGTGAGATAGGAAAAGATCATACTGGATAATTATATAAACTGTGGATAGGGAATTAGCCTATCGTCCAACCCTCCTCCTTTCCTGGCTTGGGACAGGCTGCTAACCGAGCTCCGAGAGGCAAGGGTCCTAACAGGCGGAGTTTTCTCTAGGCTTCATTAAATAAAAAAAAAAGAAGTTTTTTCAAGTGAAAGTGAGGAGCAATGTTAAAACTTAAACGAAAAAACACTATTACGCATATGAAGGGGGCTGCCCCCTCCTCAATACCTCACTCTTCACGCTATAGTTTGTCGACACTTTGAAAAAAGTTACATATTGTTCTAATTAAACAACCCTTGTGTTTCAGGAGGTGTTTTTAAAGAATTGGGACAAAATTTAAAATTTAGCGTAAAGAGCGAGGTGAGTAGTATGCTAAGTATGGATTTGCTTGCAGGTATAGGAATTCCCATGCTATTTGCTTGCAGCTATAGGACCATGCTATTTGCTTACAGATATAGGAATTCCCATGCTATTTGCTTGCAGCTATAGGACCATGCTATTTGCTTGCAGGTATAGGAATTCCCATGCTATTTGCTTACAGCTATAGAACCATGCTATTTGCTTGCCTTATGTTCCTTGGCGTCTTTCCAGAGCATGTACTTATGGATTATAGCCGACTATGTTCCTTCCTGTGCTATTTGGGTACTTTACGTTCCTTGGCACCTTTCCAGAGCATGTACTTACGGATTTGCTTGCCTTATGTTCCTTGGCACCTTTTCAGGGTATGTACTTATGGATTTGGGTGGATTATGTTCCTTCCTGTGCTATTTGGGGAGATTACGTTCCTTGACACTTTTTCAGGGCATGTACTTATGGATTTGGGTGGATTATGTTCCTTCCTATGCTATTATAAGGGCTTATGTTCCTCCCATGCTATTCTATAGCGCTATGTTCCTTCCTATGCTATTATAAGGGCTTATGTTCCTTCCTATGCTATTCTAAGGGTTTATGTTCCCTCCCATGCTATTCTATAGTACTATGTTCCTTCCTATGCTATTCTAAGGGCGTATGTTCCCTCCCATACTATTCTATAGTGCTATGTTCCTTCCAATGTTATTCTATGGGACCTCTACACGTGATTAAACACGTTTTGCTTGCCTTTCATTGGTACCTTTCCAAACGAGCGGGGATTCCCCACCAGTTCCTAAACATTGCAAAAAAGATAACAGTATGAGCGGGGATTCCCCACACAAGTGTGTATCAACTCCAAGTTTTTCAACCAGACTGTTTTTTGAGCCAACATCTGTTTTTTACAAGTAAATTCGTTGTTTCTCTATGATTCAATCCCAGCACCCTCCCCCCCCTGCTCTGAGTGTTGAAAATGATTTCACGACATTATTTTACTTTTTTTTTCTTGTCCCAAACTATCTTTTTTATCATGAACCGTTTAGA
>JAQQPU010004169.1:0-22800 GCA_029168905.1 Artemia sp. Kazakhstan ARC1039 | reverse complement strand
TTTTTTTTATTTAATTCCTGATCTTTTTCTTTAATAATGCTGGGAAATCCGGCGCCCCCTTCATAGCAATGTCCCTTCCCCCATGAAAACTTCCTTCATGGAAAGATCCTTCCATATAGCCCCCGACCCTCTCCTTCCCCCACCTACCAGAAAAAATCTCCTCTGAAAAAGTCTGTATACTTCCCAATAACCAATACTATATGTTAACATTGAGTAAAGTTCATAACTTTCAGCCCTCCCCCTGGGGACTTTGGGGGATCAAGTCATCCTAAAAGACATTTTTATCATATTTTCGACCATGCTGAACAAAATGGCTATCTCAAAATTTTGATCGGGTGACTTTGGGAAAAAAATGAGCGTGGGAGGGGGCCTAGTTGCCCTCCATTTTTTTTGGTCACTTAAAAAGGGCACTAGAACTTTTAATTTCCGTTCCAATGAGCCCTCCCACGATATTCTAGGACCACTGGGTCGATACGATCACCCCTGGGAAAAAAAAAAAAACAAACAAACAAATAAACACGCATCCGTGATCTTTCTTCTGGCAAAAAATGGAAAATTCCACATTTTTGTAGATAGGAGCTTGAAACCTCTACAGTAGGGTTCTCTGATATGCTGAATATGATGGTGTGATTTTCATTAAGGTTCTATAACTTTTAGGGGGTCTTTCCCCCTTTTTTCGAAAATCAGCCAAATTTTCTCAGGCACGTAACTTTTGATGGGTAAGATTAAACTTAATGAAACTTATATATTTGAAATCAGAATTAAAATCTGATTCTTTTGATGTATCTATTGGTATCAAAATCCCGTTTTTTAGAGTTTCGGTTACCATTGAGCCGGGTCGCTCCTTACTTACAGTTCGTTACCACGAACTGTTTGATAGCTGCGCATTAGCCCAGAAAATTAATGTTTTTGCGTTTTACATGGGAATGCGTCCACTTTTTTTGTCGCAAAAGACATGCTTCTTGAATGCACCTTGTCACCGAAGTTCATTTGAAAGGGCGCCCACATAAATTTCCCACGAGGGCGGGCCATGAAACCATCACTTTTCGCATATCACACAACTATGCATTTTGTTTGGTCTCTTATGGGCTGTACCCCTTGCCCCTACCCAAAGGGTACCCTTGCCCATATACCTTACTTTTTTAGAGTAAGAAGTAATCATTTGGAATAAAGTAAAGTATCAGATACCAGTAGGTAAAAACAAGGTTTTGATTTTATTTTGTCCTAAAAATTACACTGATATAATTTATTGCTCCTTGTTCAAAAGTGACCGCCGCTGCAAAAGTCACCGAAATGAAAAATTATGACCTAAAAGATAAACCTACATCTTTTTTGTGTTTTCAAGCCCCCAAGAATATGCTTCTAAGGATCTTCATTTATTCCTGGAAGTATCCTTTCCAAAACAACTATTGTTCTTCTATTTTACATTGGCCCTGTCTAAGGCTGTGTTCCGACAGATGACGACATCTTGGCGATTTTAGACGCTAATTATGATGAATTAAAATAATATGCCTTAGTGTAAAGAGTTGCATTTCCTTTTCCCTTCTGTTCCTCTTGACCTTTAAAGTTGCGCTTTACTTCCATTTGAAAAGAATTATTTATTATTTTACTTATGCCCAATTATATTATCATAATAAAATTTACTCTGAACATGAATGTAAGAGTTTTAGCATAGCTATGAGCAGATTGGCTACCTCAGAATCATCATTTGGTAATGTTTTGGCCCTATTCTAGACCGAATTGCGGTTTTGCATCACAAAATGGCAGAAATCGGCGACATTTTCTGAGGCCTACTTAGAAAACTATGAGGGGGGTTTCACCAAAGAAAAATTTATCCAAGAGGCTACGATGTCATTTCCTAGGGCCATAATCTTATAGACTTTGATGATTTTTCGTCAGCCAGAGACGAGTATTTTAAGCTTAGACCCGAGACAAAAGCGAATCATATTTTTACCCAAGCTAAGAATTTTTGGCTTTTATCGAACGATTTAAAATAACGTACGCCGAGGTAAAATTCGGCTATAGTAAAAAATTCGCTTAAGCTTATGAAAAAGGTCACTGAAAAGCAGAATTGAGTTCAAACTCTAATGATGGAAATATTCGAAATAAAAATTACAAAATTACATCTGTGACGGAGACTATAAAATAATTTCTAATGTCCTTAGATACTTTTTTGTCGCCAAAAAAAGAATTTTTTTGGACTTAATCCTCGCGACAACATGTATTTTAAACGAGCTAGGTGAAATCTGGTTTATCAAGGCAAAATTTGACTATTGTTGATCGGCTTAAACTTGTTAAAGCGATCAAGGAAAAGTAGCACAGAGATCGAACAATAAAGACGGAAACATTAGAAATCGGAATGACACCTGCAATGGAGATAGGTGCAATTTGCAATGCAAAAATAATTTCTAATACACCTGGTTGTTTTTTTGCCGGCCGAAAAAAAAACGTACCTTTCAGCTCTAAGATGCAACCGAAGCAATCACCCATACTTAAGACGTTTTTGTTAATCAGGCGTTTTGGAACCGGGTTGCCGAGACAAAATTGGATTCCAGCCGCCTGTGAAAACATTTACGGAAAAAGAGTGCAGAGAAACTACAACGATGGAATATTCGAAATCAAAATGGCATATGCAATGGGGGGAGAAGCGATTTGCAATGTAGAAGTAACTTTTAATATACTTGAAAAACGTTTCCTTCTTCTTTTTTGTTTAAACCTTCTATTCCACTTTACAACAAAATAGAAATGGGACAGAAAATGATCAGCCAGACTGTTTTATACTAAAAAAGAGATTGTAGGAGATACAGTGATGTTCTCCTACAACTGAAATTTTATTTTTATTAATTCAGTTCAATTGTTACTTTTTTCAGTAGCCTATGTCTCAACTTATCATAAGTTTACAAAACAATCAGAACCGTTCAAACGAAGGAGGGGGACAAACTGCATAAGTTGTTTTTAATTAGGGAAAGGCCAAACTGCCTAATATGCTGTTGCTGGGGGAGCAGCAAAGGCCAAATTTTGTGTATCAAAAACGGTCGCTTCAGTTCGCTGCTAGTTCGCATGCAATATTTCAAGGGAGGGGGAGGGCAAAGTTAATCTTACCCGGACGTAATTGACCCTAAGAATAGCTATGAAAAAAAAACTGACACATACCATTCTAATTCACATAAAATCTGAGGAGGAGTACCTTAAAATAATCAGCAGCTCGTTCTCGCATATCCATGTTCGATTCTCCATTTTCAGGTTTATATACGGCAGTACTAATGTTTTCTTTGGCGGCAGCATCTTGCAAAGCACCAAATGGCAGTCCTTCTAACACTCCAAAGTTCTAAAAGAGGAATACAAGCAGGGAATCGACAAAGACAACTACGAACAAAGTGGTTTCCTCACTTACCACATGCATCATTAAATAACAGCTTAGGTAGTTTGAGCATGTATTCCAAAGGAAATATGCCCATATATTGCCAGTGTATTACCCTGAAGCGGCTTAATACTGCGACGACTTTGCTGTAGTGAGCAGAAACAGAAGCAATAAGCCGAACTACTCCTACTATATTAACAATACATGGCCACTTGAGGCAAACAGGGGGCAAAACTGTGCAGTTTCTTTGCTATATCTACCGTAAAGGTCACCATTCCTCGAGGAAGAAGGTCGTATGACAGGGGTTTGAACCGCAGTCTCCAGATTTTCTAGACTCGGCCTCGCCCATTGCACTATTACAAGGTTATGTCTTTGGTATCCGCAGACACACAATTCTTATATGAAACTAGCTTACCCGTCGCACGTTACTACAATCTCGTCAAGACGGGATGTTACCCATCGAATGCTGCAATCTCAAAAGAAAGGGAAATTAAGGCAAATCCCCCTTATAAAATTACCCCTGCAGAAAGCACTCACCACGTATTAGTAACGATTGTATTTTTAAACTGAAAGTATTTGAATAGTCCCCCCGAAAAAATATCCCCTATAGACAATTCTCCCCCTACGGAAACTCCTCCGTGGAACATTCTTCCCCATGTTGCGGAAAAATCCCCCCCCCACTAGAAAATTCATAATTTTTTAGAGTTTCTTGGCGATCGGATGAACAATTTAGTAATGCATACAGGACACACATACAGACAGACGGTTCCCGTCCAACTGAATCCCGTGCAATTCAGTCTATTTAACTGAACCCTCGTGCAATTCAACTCGCGTGTAACGCAATCCACTTTCAACTCAACCCCGGGCCACTCAACCCCGGCCCACTCAATCCCGTTCACCTCAATCCAATCTCAACTAAAGACTCGTGTATTTTAACCCTCATTTAACTCAACGCCATGTAATTCAACCGTCATGCAACTCAGCCCCAGTTTAAGCAACTCAGCCCAGCCCCCATTAAACTTAAATCCCGTGCAGATCAATCCTTAGGTTAGGTTAAGTTTAGTTGCCTAAATAGGGTTGAGATAAACGGGGTTCAGTTACATGGAGGGATGAGTTAAATGGAGTTGAGTTAAATAAGGGTTGAACGGCATGAGGATTGAGCTGAATGAGGGTTGAGTTGCATGGGGCTTGAGTTAAACGGGGTTGACTTAAACTGGGGTTCAGCTGCACGGGAGTACATTTAAACGGGGGTTTAGTTGAACGAGGGTTCACCTAAATTGGTTCAGTCGAACAGGGTTCAGTTAAACTGGGGTTTATTTACACGCACACCCAGACAGATATCTATTCGATTATATACATATTTAAGATGAGAAAAGTAAAAAATTATACCGAATTTATTTCAGGGATCGAATAATTTAATGCTATAATTGGACGGGGGGGGTGCTCCATCTTTGACTTTCTGTACATTGAGGCCGGAATTTTGGAAAAACAAAACTGATTTTCCTATGAATTCAACTTATGTTAAATTCAGTAGTATTTGATGCTATGAAATAAACCTGTTGGGCTAGAGATTTACCGAATTCTCCTATTTTTTGCTATTGTTTTTATTATATTTGTCAGTGAGCATAAATATTTTCAAAATGCTAAAGTGTTTACTCACCCTAGTGTCAACAGTAACTGATACATTCGAACCAATGTTGGAAAACTTACAACAATCGGTAGAAACGTTTTTAGAAAAAAAATATATTGTAATAAATAACAAACAAGCGCAATTTGTACCTGGTACTGACCTACTGGGGGGCCCGCGAGCTAAAACAGGGTAAGAACAGATTTGAATTTATAATTCCAAAAAAGGGAAAAGTTTATTTAAGACGCATAGATGCAGAAATATCTATAAGTAACGAAATCGGAGTGTTTTAACTTGATTAAGTGGATGCTTAGACAACCATACATGTTTTCAAAAATTATGAAAAATCGGAGGTTCAATTTTTAATGAAAAAGATCTTCCTATGCAGTGTCGCGGGTATTCGGTAAATATAGGCACCAAATTAAAAAAAAAAAAGATTGGTGAAAAATCAGCAAAAAAGGCAAAAAACACGTGGTACCAAACAGCTTAAGAAGGTGTAACACAACATAGTGAATTTATAACATATTGTTACAAATAATTTATATTAGGTATTGATGCTGTGGGGAGCACTTGTGCCAAATAGGGTGAGAACAAAATCGGATTTACAATTCCAAAAAAAATATAAATAAATAAAGACGCATGCGTGCAGAAATACCTAAAAGTAGCAAGGACAATAAAATGAGATGTGATTGATTAAAGTTAGTTAAATGGACGCTTAGACAACCATACATGTTTAAAATTATGAAAAACAGAAAAATCAATTTTCAATTAATGAGACCTGTATATGTAGTTTATCGAGTTTTGGGTAGCTATAGATTGAATTTGGTAGCACCAAATTAAAAAAAAAACGTGAATGGAAAATCAGCAAGAAGAAATTGGCTAAAAATATATGGTGCAAAATATCTTAAGAAGGTGCAGTTTTCCTTCGATGGTGTAGTTGTTTCTTGGAATCCACAGATTATTAATATTTGAATTTTTTGCTGCTATGGGCAGGGCACCAGCACATTATCCAGAACTCAAACTTTAAAGCTGTTTTTTATTAAGAAGCAGTTTTTTTAAGATTTTCCAAGCGTCTAAGCTTCAATGTTAAACAGAACCAGCAAGAAGAGCCTTCTTGTCTAGAGGAAAAGATTTTTAAATATGCAAAAAGTGTAGTTTTAATCAACCAAATTCACAGGGAGGTGGAGGTACTCCATACCCTAAATGTGGAACGAATCCACCGTTATGTAAGGGCATGCACGACAAATAGCCGTGCCTCAAACTTGTTGATTTTAGTAGTGATTTTATTCTACTATACTTTAGTTGCGTAAATTCAGCATGTACACTCAAAACACTTAAAAATAATAAATCGAAATAGTTTAAGACGACGAATACGCCAATCGCCTGCCTGGGTCTGTTACAATCACGAAAACAATTCTAAAGTATATGAATCCCGCATTAAACGGAGCTCTATATCATGTATACCTAATTGATTTATTTTAATTGTTGTGCAACAAGGCATTAAAAAGTTATTACGCATGGATACAATTATCAATCTATTTTCTATTAAAGCTTTTTGACAATCTATAAGATAAAATAATATGAGTCATTCCTTCTAAGAACAAAATACCGAATAGTCGTTTCCTAATCGCTAGAATACAATATACTGACATTGATAAGTTTTTACTGTAGGAGCATGATAAATTGAAAGTACAGCTAGGACTTTGAACGTTTGGCTCTTTATGTACCAATAAATGCACTAAGACACAATCTATTTTATTTTATTAGATCAATCATTTTTACAACCCCTCTTCTTGGACCAATCCTGTGTTTATCATAAAACAATGCTAGTTACAGAGAAAAAAATAATCTCAAAGCTGTTACAATAAAATGTTTACACGGAGTAAAAAATTCGAATGGGCTCTCGAATGCCAGTCCTCTGGCACCTCTAATTTTTTTGTATCTCCCTACGAATTTTATTAATTATTATTGTAACCTTTACAGTGTCATTATAATAAATGTTTGGCTTCTATTACAGCCGGTCTGGTTTTTGCTGAATGAACAGAATAAATTCTTACAAAAAAGTAATTGCCGAAACTTATCTCGTTCTCTCCCCCTCACTCACGCAATCTCCCTCAGACCCTAATTCCAAGAGCGTCAATGGGGGGAATTCACCCTCTCTCTCTCTCTCTCTCTCTCTCTCTCTCTCTCTCTCTCTCTCTCTCTCTCTCTCTCTCTCTCTCTCTCTCTCTCTCTCTCTCTCTCTCTCTCTCTCTCTCTCTCTCTCTCTCTCTCTCTCTCTCTCTCTCTCTCTCTCTCTCTCTGTCTCTCTCTCACTCTCTCTAAATAGTATTTGCTTGTTTCCATTGTGAAAGAAGCATTCCATTGTGTTAAGTTTATTTTTGGCTATTCCCGTTTCCTTGACTTTTTTGGCAATTAATAAAAGTAGATCAAGAAATAAAATCATAAAACAAACAGGAATTATCCTGTATATGGTAAGGGCTGCGTTTAGGAAGGTAGGTAGCTATTTCTGGATTAAATCAATTGCACTTCTTGGTAGCTTATCTGTTAAAGAGATAACACTTACTCTCTCTCTGATTCTTTTCTCAAGGGCGAAATCAACACAAATAGGTCCAAGTGCCAACGAAGCGGTTTCCCTTGTTCGCTTAAGATCACTAGCAAAAACTAGGTCAAATTTTTGATCTTGTTTGAGAAAAAATCCACCTAACTGACGCGCTTGATCTCGCCCATTGTCGTTCAAGGGAGTGTCTTTTTGTCCTTGTATGATTCTGTTGACATTGTCGTCTGTCTCACCACTGAAAGCAAAAATCAGAGTTGTAGCCTATAAGGGAACAAGAAAATGTTGGGGTGAAAAAAAGGGGGGAGGGGTAATTAATGTTGATACTCTGGTCGAAGGGAAAGCAAATATATATTTTTTTCTTTATATGTTGCGTTAAATTAAATTTTTTTCTCCGTTGATAAAGGATCCGATACGTGGAGTCGAAATATTGGAATTTTTATTATTTAAAGTACATTGTTGTGGTTTTTTCTTTTTTTCTTTTTTGTTCCACTGTTTTATTTAAATTATAGCCGTTTTTTTTTCTCTCTTAAATTCTGTCTAAGCGAAAGCATGATATTCAACAAGGAGGTAAATCTTCAATGGCTTGTCTTTGTCGTTCTTGTGTGATTCTACTTACACAGTCCTTTGTCTCACCACCCAAAGCAAAAAAATATAGTTGTCCTGGTGAAAGAGAACTTTACTGGGCAGGGGAAAGGAGGGAGGGGCTAACATGTACCGGCATTCTTTCCTAGGCGACATATAGCATTGAATGGGTAGGTAGAAATATACTCGACTTGGACGATTTGAGTGTTCAAGGTAAGTCTTAATGAGTGGAACGATTTTTTGGAGCCTTTGAGAATTCAGGGAGTGAAAGTAAGGCTGAAATTACAGGATCTAACAGTTCGCAGTACCGAACTGTAAGTAAGGAGCGGACCGGCTCAATAATAACCGAAACTCTAAAAAACAGAATTCTGATACCGATAGATATATGGACCGAATCGGCTTATTATGCTGGTTCCAAATATGTAAGTTTTATTAAGTTTCGTCTTACCCATCAAAGGTTACGAGCCTGGGAAAATTTGCATGATTTTTGAAAAAAGAAGCAAACAACCCCTAAAAATAATAGAATCTTAATGAAAATCACACCTCCGGATTCAACGTACCATAGAACCCTACTGTAGAGGTTTCAAGGCTCCTATCAGCAAAAATGTGGAATTTTGTATTTTTTGCAACAAGAAAGATATCAGATGCGTGTTTATTTATTTTCTTATTTTTTTTTGCTTTTCCCAGGGGTAATTGCATCTACCCATTGGTCCTAGAATATTAGGAGAGGGTTCATTCAAATGCAAAATAAGAGTTTTAGTGCCTTTTTCAGTGACCAAAAAGATTGGAGGGCAACTAGGCCCCTTCCCACGCGCTTATTTTTTTCTCAAAATCGCCCAATCAAAATTTTGAGATAGCTATTTTGTTCAGCATAGTAGACAAGCCGAATAACTATGCTTTTGGACATAACATGAGCCCCCCATAGCTACAGGGGAAAGGCCTTTGGGGGCGAATTTTCTGCTGGGAGATTTTCCATGAGGAGTATTTTCTATGGGGAGGGAAGTTTCCAGGGGCTGAATTTGTCACGGGAAACTTTACACTGGGGGAATTCGCCAGAATTCCTATACGAAATTCGTTACTTGTGTTTTATATGGCAAACACTCAAGTGTTTCATTTAATTAGAACATGTTTCTTTGACGCTCAATCCTAACGAAATATCAAAAAATATGATGAAAATATAATAATTTATTAACAAATTTTGGCTATATATTTACACATTAGGGGTGGGGGGAAGTATGGTGGGTCTGCACGCAAAATGTGTTAGGTGCAATTATTCTGCATATTATGAAATAAAAATTATTTTCTAACTTTTAAACTGTCCAAATACTTTACCCCACCCCCCTAATCTTCAAATATATAGCCCAAGTTATATATTTCCCATCTATTCCGTCATTTGTCTATGTCTTGACTCACGCTAAGCTGAAGGAAACTAAAGAAGAAACCGGTTTGTTCTCGAGTTTTACACAGCGTAAACTTGAGTGTTTGCCGTATAACACACAAGTGCCCGAAAACTTGAAAGGAACAGAAAATATAACGTGTATAAGGTGGATTTTCCCCTCCTCAACACCTCGCTCTTTAAGCACAAGTTTAAATTTTGTCCCAATTCTTTAAGAACAACTCCTGAAACACAAGGCTCATTTAATTAAAACAATAAGAAACTTTTTTAAAAGTGCTAAAAAATTTAGCACAAAGAACGAGATGTTGAGGAGGGGACAACCCCCCTCATATACCTAGTAATTTGCGTTCGTTTTAAGTTTTAATGTTGCTCCTTACTTTAAGTTGAAAAAGCTTGTTTTTTTTTATTTAATTATAGATAAGGAGTTGGCAGATGAAGCAGCTAAGGCTGGTGCATCAATGACTAGTTGTTGACCGAAAACTTTCAATCCCATCACTCAAGAGTTGCTGGAAAGCTACATGTCGAGAAGGACCCTTGACACGAGAAACAGAACTGGCACATAATGGTGGGATGTGAAGAAACAAAGGGAGTAATTCTAAAGTTATTTTAGAATAACTCCAAATTATAGGGGGACCCCCCCCCCGATATGAAGCCACTGCTCTTAATTAAAACTTTTGTATGTTATTTGTACATATATATTCAATTTCATTTAAAGTAGGTAAGCTCGAACACAAGGTTCAAGGTTTTATTATTAATACCATATTTACACAACATATTAAATTCCCTGCATTCTCCCACAAGAGGGGAGAATACAGTGCACATGAAATAGACAGAGAAAGAGGGAATGTTCCAGTGGTAAGAACACTACTGACATAGGTGAGGGGAAGGGAGATTTCTCTAGGGAAAGGAGGTCGAGGTACAGACTTTCAGAATCTTAGTAGACTGTAAACTTTATGGGAGAGGATTAAGAGTGAAGCTTCGAACAGTTGGAGGTAGATCAGGAATATTCACCACTGTGTTGGCTTCATGTGACTCGCTGCTACAGAATTGTTTGTAGCAGTAAATCAAACCATGTTTATAAAGAGTCTAAACTATGTTTTATTAGCCTTTTATGACTTTTTGTCCCAATTCTTAAAGAGCGACTCCTAAAACACAAGCACCGTTTAATTAGAATAAGAAGCTTCCTTAAAACACTAAAAAACCATAGCATGAACAGGCAGGTATTGAGTAGGGGTTATCCCTCCTCATATACAGAATAATTCCTGTTTGTTTTCAGTTTCAATGCTAACCTCATTACTTTCAGTTGAAAACAACTTGTTTTTTTTATTGAATTATCAAGAAAGGAGTCAACATTGTCAAACCTAACCAGTAAATTACCATGAATTACGTTAAGTTGATCAAATAGCAAAGCTCTTACCTTATACTATATGCCTAACTTTCTTCTAATGGTGTTATGAAACTGCTTTTGAAACCTAACATTGTTTAGTTTGTTAGAACTGGTTTCAAGCTCAGTTTTTCTTGTTCATTTCTAAGGATGACAATGGTCAAAATTTCAAATAATGTGATGAGATTGTGAAAGAAACTGAAATCAAACTGAAGGCAGCTATAAACAAACACTTAAAGAATCTACAATGGATAGGTAAAACGAATGCGGCTCTAACCGTACTTCAGGAATGGAATGAAAACATAAGATTACTAGCTCTTTCCTGAATTTATAACCAATTTTAGCAATCAAAAAATCTTATCATTATCACATCAGTTGTATCTGATCACACATTAATCAGGTTATTTTTCAAAAACTGGACTAAGCAAAGCAAGGAAAAATTACCCAACAAATTTGTAATTAAGAGTAGAATAGCTCTAGCATATCATAGGCAGAGCAACAGCGCTACGTAGGTAAAGAGCAAATTGGGCTGAATGTAGGCAATTACTTTTTTTCTCACCAAAGCATTTTGTATAGAAGGAGTTGTCGTAGAAACTTTGAAAGGGGCTCATTCGATTGGAAATTTCTGATGCCCTTTTTCAGAGTCAAAAGTGATTGGAGGGCAACCAGCTCCCACGCCCATCTTTCCCCCAAATACATCAAATCAAAACTTTATGATAGTCATTTTTTCAGCATTGTTATAAGGTTCAGTAATTTCGTGTTTGGGATGTCAACCTTCCCACGACCCTCAGGGCAAGGGCTATAAGTTAGTCCATCTTTAACATATAAGATTTTTATGGAAGCAATGGTTGTGTAAAGTTTGAAGGGGGCTTATTCGATTGGAAATCGGAATTTCTAGTGCCCTTTTTAAGATTCAAAAGTAACCGTTGGGCAGCTAGCCCCCCACACCCTCTTTTCCCCCAAAATGCATCCAATTAAAATTCTGAGATAGCCATTTGGTCCAAAATTATCCAAAGAGCATCTTGCAATACCTCCAGGGTTGACACAGCCCCCCAGAGCATGGAGGCAAGGGTTGTAAGTTATGCCCCAGGGTATATAAACTTCTTATGGGAGGAGTAGGCATAAAAATTTTGTAGGAGGCTCATTCCATCCCCATGCCCTCTTTTCTGCAACAGCATCTGATCAAAAATTTTGAGATATCCATTTGGTTTAAAATAGCCCAAAGATAACATAACAATGCCTTCAGGGTTGAAACAGCCCCCCATGACCCAGGGGCAAAGGTTGTAAATTATGCCCCAGAGAATATAAGGTTTTTATGGAATGGGTGGTTGTATAAACTTTGGAGGGGGCTCATTCAACTGGAAATTAGAAATTCTAGTGTTCTTTTTTAAGAGTCAAAAGTAATTGGAGGGCAACTGTCCCACACACACACCCTCCCTTTTCAAATACCTCCAATCAAGATTTCATGACAGCTCTTTTTTTTCGAAATAGTCCAAAGGTAAAAAAAATATGCCTCCTGAGTTGACAAAACCCCCGCAACCCCCAAGGCAAGGACTGCAAGTTATGCAAGTTGACCATTGTTAACATATAAGCTTTTTATGGAAAGAGTGGTTGTATAAACTTCAAACGAGGCTCATTTGATTTGAAATCGAAAGTTCTAGTTCCCATTTTAAGATTCAAAAATGATTGGAGGACAACCAATCTCCCCTTGCCCTTTCCCCCCAAATATTTCTAATCAAAATTTTGAGATAGTCATTTTGTTCAAAATAGACCAAAGCTCAGATAATGATGACTCCAGGTTTGATAATTCCCCCCAGCCCTTAGGAAAGGGCTATAAGTTATGCTAGTTGCCCATTGTTAACATATAAGGTTTTTTATGGAAAGGGTGGTTGTGTAAACTTAAATTAAAAATCGAAGGTTGTGGTGTACTTTTGAAGAGTCAAAAGTGGTTGGAGGGTAACCAGCCCCCCCCCCCCCCCCCTATCACGCCCTTTTTTACCCAAATGCATCAGATCAAAACTTTGAGATAGCCATTTTGTTAAAAAAAAACGGAGTCAAACAACTATAACTCAGGGGTCAAAAAATCTCCCCTGTCCCTGGGGCAAGGGCTGTCACTTATACAAGTTGTCCACTGTTAACATTTGAGGGTTTTTGTGGATGGGTGGGTTGTATAAACTTTGTATGGGGCTTATCCAATTGGAACCTGAATGTTCTAGTTTCTTTTTAAGTGCCCTTTTTAAGAATCAAAAGTGATTGGAGCCCAACCACCCCCCCCCCCCTCTTCCATGCCAATTAATTCCCCAAACACATACAATCAAAATTTTGAGATAGTCATTTTGTTCAGCATAGTTGAAAAGTCCAGTAACTATGTCTTTTGGGTTATCTGACCCCCCCCCCCAGCCTTCAGGGCAAGGGTTTTAAGTTATGCAATTTGCCTTTTGTCTACATAGCCCATAGTATTTACTGCTGAGAAAGGTTGGCATGTTTGACTTTTAGTGTTGAAAAAGACAAAGGGCATTCAAGTGAACATTTCAAAGAAAGTTCCAGGAAGTATTGAACACATTATGTACATATAACATGTTTTGGTTACAAATAGGTGTTGTTTTTCCCCTTCACTCTTCGACAATGGATTTCTCAATGCACAGTCCACTAATCTCTCATCTTTCATACTTGCTTACCTCAATTTGTCCCTTGTTGGTTATGCAGACAATATTTTGAGCTTAAGTCACACTATTCAGTGCATTAGTGACGGTTTCACACTGCAAAACCCGGGTATGCAAAACTCAGTCTGGAATTCAATGCTGAAAAGTTGGAAGTGGTAATTCTTCAACTGGAAGCATGCACTGTCAGCAAATATTCCTCTTGGGGATAGCAGGGTCAAGGCAGTTAATTACATTACTTACCTCAGTCTCCCCAGTGGTTTGTCAATAAAATACACATGACAAATCCTTATAGCTCACATCAAACGCCAAATAGGTCTCTTGTATGCTACCTTAGCGACAAATAAGCTATGTTTCAACCACTGTCTTCTTTTGAAACTTTTTAATTCAAATGCTCTACCACACTTTTTATATATAGCGTTGTTTTTAAAAATGTTTACTAAAACAGATAAGTCAGAACTTCATTCAGTTTTCTTTTGTTTTGCAAAATATCTTCTATGAATCCCCCAATGGACTTACAACTCTTAATTTGTTAGGAAATTCAGTTTGGCTGACCCTGTTATATCTGTAGAAAAGCAGGTCTCTATATATAATATGCTTTTTTCAAAGCTGAACCACCCTTAGTCTCTGATAGTATCACAGTGATTTATGGAAGTGTTTGATGTGTTCTGTATTTGTTTGTGTTATTTTTTTTTGTTCTTTGTTTTTATACTCTGTCTTTTGTTTTTTCTTAAGAGGGGTTTTAAAATAAATATTAGAAATAATATGGGTTGCCAAAATAGTGTAATTCCGGAATCACCGAGTGTATTAGTTTAGAACTTTCAGGAAATGGTAAGGGGGATGATCAATTGACCAAAAAGACAATACAAGGCATGTTTTTTAAGTAAGTACCATTTTGGAATTAAAAAAAGACATGCAAAGATATTGCAGTAATTTTATTTTTACTTGAAAGCCTGTACATTAATCTACTTTTCTACATAATTTCCGTGAATATTGAGGCACTTGTCATAACATGGCACCAATTTTTGAATACTCTCCTCATAAAATTCTACAACCTGACTTGTTAACCACGGTGTCACAACTGTTTTGACTTTATTATTTTCTTGAAGACACTGACCACCTAGGTGTTTCTTCAAGTGCAGGAACAAATGGTAGATGCTGGGCGCCAGATCAGGGCTGTATGGAGGTTCATCTAGAGTTTCCCATTTAAAAGATTTAATGAGATCTTTGGTCCGATTAGCCACATGTGGACAGCATTGTCATGCAGCAAAATGATACCCTTACTCAACTTGTCATGTCTTTTTGTTCTGGATTGCATAATGCAAATTGTTCAATGTCTCAAAATGAGACGCTGCATTGATCGTCTCATTACGAGGCAGAAACTCCACTAGCAATACTCCTTTTTTGTCCCAAAAAACTGTGCACATGATTTTCCGGGCAAAAATTGTTTGCTTAAACTTCACTTTTTTGGGTGATGATGAATGTCACCATTCCATGGAATGTTGTTTTGATTCTGGTGTGACATAGGTCACCCGTGTTTCGTCAGCAGTAACAATTTGGTCTAAAAAATCTTCACCTTCATTGTGGTACTGCTCAAGGAAAGTCAATGCACTGCCTAAAAGTTGAGTTTTGTGCAAATCCGTCAACATTTTTGGAACCCAATGTGAACACAATTTCAGGTAATTTAAGTTCTCAGTCAAAATGCAATACAAAACACTACAAGAATATTCAGGAAACCAGTCGCACATTCATGAAATTGTAAAGCATCTGTTTTCTCTCACCTTTTCTTCAACTTTCTGCACCAAATCTTCATTAAAGACCAAAGGACACCAACTCCTTTCTTCATCACGCACATTTGTGCAGCCATCTTTAAATGTTCTCACTCATTTCCTTACCATTCCATCACTCATAATGTTTTGTCCGTAAACTTCACAGATCTCACGATGAATATTGATCGGTTTTACGCCTTTAGCACTAAGAAATCGTATAACAGCCTGTACTTCACAATTGGCAGGACTCACAATTGTTCGAGGCATCTTAAACACTCAGTAAACAACGTATACAATGAAGAATCAGGCTGTAATGGCGTCAGTGCGTAGACAAGAGATGTAGTTAACCAGCACGCATGTGCAAAACGCCGACCGTAGCGCTGCAGTGGCGGAATTGCAAAACGGTACTTACTTAAAAAAAAAACATGCCTTGTATTTACACTATACTACTGCTACTACTACTAACACTACTACCACTACTACAACCACAGTTACTGCTCCTGTAGCAATTACTACCAAGGCTTGGGGTATAGAAGAAAAAATTTGAGAAAATGTTGAGAAGACAAGTTGAACTAAATCAAAACACACTATGTGCACACAGATTGTCAAAAGGGTGATCAACAATATCTTTGGAATGGCTAAACATATGAAGCTGAAACTTCAAAGGCATAATGAGGGATGTTCAAATGGCCAAATGACAACATGTACATACTACTACTTCTACTGTTTACTGTTTACTGTTTACTGTTTACTATTATGATACTAGCACTATTAGGACTAAAGAATGAAGATGAAAATTTGAGAGAATATAGAGGGGAAATTTGAATTAAATCAAAAGACAGCATGTGCATGCAGATTGTCAAAATGAAAACTAGGGAAAGTCTCATTTTATTTCATTCTAATTAACCATGTCATCTAGTATATTATGTTGAAATAGAAAAATACCTAATAATCTGTTGGTTCTTCTTGATCTTAATTGCAATTTTGATTATTTTACAAGTTTTATGCAAAATTCTGTAAACTATAATTTTGAATTGTTTTTATTTTGAGACAAGGATCAAATTTGTAATGGTTTAACACCCAGCAATTTGCTTATGGTGACATTAAAAGACAAATAGCACAACTTAAATTTATTCTGTAGTCTATTTGACAACTGTGACAATACAATGACAAAAGAAATGTTTAAATACTGCTTGGGGTGAAAGCACCTTAAAATATAAACTTAAAAAAATATTAAAAGATTCTGTTCAATTACTCTTTGCTAACAAGGCAACTAAAAAAAGTATACATTCAGAAACTTCCTTTTTGTATAGATTCAGATTTTATTTTTAATTTGGACCCTTAGTGAAAGGTCAATGTTAATTACTCATTCAATTAGGGTCTTTGTACAAATTTGTAAACTACTCAATAACTATCTTCAAGACATTTTTTAGTTCTTCTCCTTTCCTTTTTACTGTTCATTCTTACAAAAACTAATTAAAAATGAAAAACAAGTTTTTTTCAACAAAAGTAAAGAGCAAAGTTTTGACTTGAGGAGAGCAGAAAAAAAAATTACCAGGAATAATAACAAACAATGAACAAAAAGTTAAAAGAAACAAATATTAGACTTAATAAAAAATAATGATCTTATAATGTACCAAAAAAAAAAACTGATATTCAACTAAAACTTAAATGAAAAGAAATTACTAGATACATGAACTGGGAAGTTGCTCCCCTTGTATCCGAATTATAGTTAAAAAAAAAAAAGAAGATCTTAAGTTAAAAGAAACATTTACTAGACTTAATAAAAAACGAAATCAACAATGAACTTATGATGTACCAGAAATAAAATTGATATTCAACTTAAACTCAAAACAAACAGAAATTGCTATATATATGAACTGGGAAATCATCCCCCTTGCACTCCTTTTATTGTGTGTCATTCATGGTTTACTAAAAGCAATATATATTTTCAATAATTTCTCTTTAGTCATTTTACCATTGAGAAATAAATAGATTAATGAAAGCTCTCAAAATTAACATGAATATAATATCGATCTAGTTCCAACAGGATGATATACACTAAAATTCCATTAATAGTTTCTTTATTCCAAACATACTCTTTTAAAATTCATAAAAGAGCCAAATAGATTTGTCATTGCAAAACTACATCAAAGAATAAAAGGTTTTTTTGAAATTAAAACAATTTCAAAATGTAACTTAGGCATCACTGCTCTATATATTTAAATGAAATAGACCAAAAAAAAAAAGAAATTAGACATAAAACTGTTTTTTTTTAATTTTGTATATTTTCTTTTAGCATGATCTTGATTGTTATTGGAATTTTAGTTTTCAATTAAAATAGTTTTATTTAGTAATTAATTTAGAAATTAACTTGATTTTTATTTTTTAAATATCAACAATAATGCAACAAAGAAAAATGATGTCTCAAGACTGATCAATCTGTAAAAAAAAAAAAATGGTGCTTTCTTTTACTTTAAAAATTCTAAACTGTATTTCATTAAAACATTATGTATTTTGAACATCTTAATTTTTATAGGGCCATATCTAGGATTATATTTTTTTTTGGGGGGGGGTATGATTTTTAAGGGAGGAAGAGGGGGTACAAAAAAACTTTACAAAATGCATCAGAATTTGTTTATTTGCATTTTTGTAGCTTCTTTACAAGTAGAATTCAACCTTTGGGCAATGGAGGGGGGGGGGGGGTGAGCTGAAGCCTGGTAAACCCTTTACAGTAATGATATGATACCCAAAGACATCAGCCACTTAACCCTTTATGCTGACAATTAAAAACTATTTGGTGTACCCAACAAACCCTCAATACAATCCAACCTGGATTGTATACAGGCATGGGCAGACAAGTTGCTTCTCTCTTTTAATATACCAAAATATGTCACCATTCATTTTGGTCATAACAATTCTTAGTGCCAATGTACTATGAATTACCATAAAGACATCATGCCCTATTCCTCTCCCAAATTGTGCCATTGGTACAGACCTGGGAGTCACTATAAATAACCATCTAAAGTTTTACAGACACTATGCATAAACTGTTTCCAGAGCAAATTTGAGTCCTAGACTTATTAAATGAAAAATTACTAGCCAATGAAGTGAAATCTTCTTTAAGCCATCTAAGGTAATTGTGAGACCAGTTATTGGCTTTCGAACCTGCCTTATTGGTCTGTTTAAAAAAAAAAAGTGACATACAGCTGATTAAAGGTGTACAAAGGAGGGTCATCAAGTGCATCTCTGGACTTGGCAAGAAACCATACAGTGAAAGGCTATCTACCCTAAAGCTCCTTTCTTTAACCATCTAATGCAGGCAAGGTGACATGCTGCTCACATATAAATATGATGACCAGCCCCAGAATAAGCTCTTTATTCAGTTAACTAAAAAAAGACAAACACAAGGTCATTCTAAAAACTTCCTAAGCCCAGAGTTAGCTGCAAAATCAGACATGACATTCTTGCCAAAGGGTCATCAATGATTGAACTGTTTAAGTCATGTCATTACCATAAGCCAAAGTTTTCAAAAGCCGCCAATCATCTGTGTCTTTTTTATAATGATTAAAATATAGGCTATGCATATATACAAAGGAGTTGAGCTAGAATCTTGCTTGTCATGCCCAACCAACTTGTATGCTCTATGAGAAACTGATGCTGTGTGGCAGTGTCTACTGTAAACCACAGAAGAATGCTCCTCTTGATCATACCTCTCTGTGGTTTCTCTTACCAAGTAGCCTTAAATTACATCTATCCTAGCAATCTATTAGTCACAATCACTGGGCTGTAAACACAGTCACAACTCTTGTTTTTACATTTTGTGTAAACCATTTTATTCTCCATCTCAACAATAGAGCCAAACAGATCTAATATAGGACCTTACTTTGCTCCAAAGTGAAATTAAGTTTATTAAGGTACAAGTATTTTACCTAATGTCTAATAATTTTGTTATTATACCTTAGCACTTGGTTCAGAAGAGGGAACAAACTACATTCTTCTCTATTTAAAACAAATCTATATAACTCTTTCTGAACTAGGAGATTGCATAGATTCTTGAGAAAACTGACATAACTAGCCTAGCATCATTTCTAACAAGTCAATGGGAAACTTCTATTGGTCAATACTAAGCTTAGAATTTAATGATAGCCTTTTGGGTACTTGTATGATATACCCCTACTGCTGTATGATATATCCTACATGTAAGAAATGGACAAATTGCCTAATTTACATTCCTTGCCCTGGTGGCACAACATCACCTGATGCTTAGCTATTAGATGTTGTGACTTCCATATAAAATAGTTTTCTAATATCCCTATCAGTTTTATGGAGAGAATCTAAAAGGGCAAGAGGGGCGGCTGCCCTTTGTTCCTTTTTCAACATACCTTTAAGGTTTCAACTTAACACCCTTAGTTGCTTCTTAAATATTGCTGTTGTTTCCATTTGAAAACCCTCCTGCACATTTTGTACTTTATTTTATTTGAGATTCTCCCCAACATTTTCTAAGAAATCTACCTTAGTATTCTTAGCCTTTTTAAAGATGCAAGATCAAACATGCCACCTTTCCCTAATAACTAACATTGCATATAAACAATGGGCAACTTATATAACTTACAACACTTGCTCCAGGGGCTGTGGGGGTTATATAATCACTCGAAGTATAGTTATTTGACTTTATTGACTAGTTTAAACAAGATGACTATTCCAAAATTTTGAGCAGATTTCTGTGGAGAGAGGGCAGATAACTCTTTTAAATTTGTGGATGATTTGACATTACTGAACCTTTGTCAAACATCTAATACTTTGAATGTTAGACTTGATTCACTAATTAACAATTTAAAGAATGATCTTGACAATGTTAAACTCAACTTAAGCATACCCAAAAGCAGTTTCATGTTATTCTCTTTTTTTAAAAATATACCCCCTACCAATAATTACCTTTGCATACCAAATTTAAATACTGTTAAACTGCTTGGTGTGCAGTTGGACAACGACCTTAAATGGAATTCCCACATTTCCCACTTATTTAAGTCAGGTTGTTTTCTCCTTAAATCTTTCTCTCTTCTCAAGCGTTTCTCCATATCAATCCAAAACCTTAAAATAATTTACTGTTCTTATATAAGACCCTGTCTGGAATACGCTTGCCCTGTCCGGCACCCTGGGTTGACCAAAGACCAATGTTCTAAAATTGAAAGTATTCAAAAAAGAGCAGTAAAAATTATTCTGGGGACAGCCTATACTATATACAATGAAGGTTTGGCTAGACTTGAACTTATTACATTGGAATCACGACGTCACATCCTTACCATGAACTTTGGTCTCAAGTGCCTTAATTCTGACTATCATCGACGTTTTCTCCCTCCCTTTAAAGAAAATCCCCCAACCCTTCCTAATACAAGGCGCAATGCTCTTAGAGCTCCAAATACCCAACTGGACCTGTATCCCCAAATGTTGACCATGAGATACAAAAACTCTTTTGTCCCCTATTTTGTTTCCTATTTTAATAATTGATATAACTTTTCCCCTGACATCTGTTTTATTATTGATTCAATTTTTTGTTTTATGTTTATCACATAACATTTGTTTTGTTATGGTAATTCTGACGTGCTTATGCTAGCTTTTGTGCTATTTTAGCCAATAAATCATATTCTATTCTATAAAATGGGAATTGGAGGGGAACTGGTGGCCCACTGACCACTTTTTGACATCTTCCTTAAGATGCTCTGAAATTCTAAATTTAATACCCTCAGCTGTTCTTGTGATATTGTAGATACACCTTTTTGATAAACAGGGTACAAATAGTATCTTTACATGTATTTTTACATGCCCCTCAACATTTTTCAAAGTTTCAGTTTAATACCCTTAGTCTTTTCAAACCTACCTAGAATAAAAATTCCCCCTCCTTTTTCATAATGATAAATCCTCCCTGTAAAAAACGTCAATTTGCATAATTTACAAACCTTACCCTGAGGATTGTGGGGGGCATTACATCCCTGGTGGCATAGTTAGTAGACCTTTTGACTGTTTTGAAAAAAACTGCTGTAAAAAAAATTGGATCAGTGATAAGGGGAGGGATCATTTAAAAAGGGCTAGAGGGGCTGGTTACCCTCTTATAGCTCTTCAATACACCCCCAAAATTTTTAACTTAATGGCAAGAGCCGTTCCTTAGATATGGACGGTGCATCCTTCTGAGAATCAGCATGCACACAGGGTATTTTATTGTCTTCAGTGTCCCTCTAAAAGCTGTGAGGGGGAGGGGTATGTCAACCCTGTAGCTTTTGAGCCCTGTAGTTCTTTGAGTTTTTGACTATTTTGAGCAAGATGTCTATTTCAAATTTTTATCAAATATTTTTAGAGGGATTGCAATTAAAAAGCCACAGAAGGGGGCAGTTGACCCTCCAACTGCTCTTCAACCCCCCCCCCCCCTGGATGTCCATAAAGTTTTAACTCAATATTCTCTGTCAGTATTAAAATATTGCAAATCCTCCTTTTTGATAAGCTGGATGCACATAGTGAATTTTATCCCTCAATATACTCCAAGGTTTCACCTTAATACCATTAGCCTTTCTGGATACATTCATAATCAAATTTTTTTCCTTTTCCTAATGATGAATCCTGAATGTAAACAATGGGCATTCCTGGAAGTATAACTATTAGACCTTTAGACTAGTTTGAACAGAATGTCAATTCCAAATTTTTGATCCGTGTTGAGCAAAAGTGTCACCTAAAAAGAGAAAGGGGGGGGAGGCACTGGTTACCCCCAAAATCCTTCTTCAACATCTTCTCAGCATTCCTTTGAAATTTTCGAACTTAATACCCTCAGTTGTTCTTCAGATACTGCTGATATCCCCTTTTCATATCAAGCAAGCACATTTGAGCAAACGTTTTGATTGTGTCCGGCATCCCTCTTAAAATTTCTTTAAGGTATCAGCTTAATATCCTAATCCTTCTTGGAGACTGAGGATCAAATATGCCCTCTTTCCCAATAAAAATCCTTATGTATTAAAATATACAAATTACATAACTTCTAGACCTAGCTGGTAGTTGGGGGAGATGTGTCAATCCCATAGGCATAGTTATTTGACCTATGAGCTATTTTGAACAAAATGGCTATCTTGAAAAGGAAAAAGGGAGTGGGGGGGGGGGGCTGGTTGCCCTTTGGTCACTTTTGATTCTTAACAAGGGCACTAAAACTTGGCACTGCCTCATGAGGAGGCAACATAAGGAACCAATCATTGCTCCTTGCAGGACATGGCAGAAAACCAACAAAGAAGAAAAAAAAATTATATTTTGCAATTTGTCTGTTTGTTATAAAACTTTAGTGTTAATAAGATATTCATGAATATTTTTCTCTGTTCTCCTTCTAGTAAAATCTTGTGATCAACAAGATCCAAGACTCTTTCAAATCTAATGTAATTAAATTTCTCTATTTATGGGCTCCTCTAGATGTATCAAAATGAA